>JAHBCN010001694.1:245549-459723 GCA_019359885.1 Listronotus oregonensis | reverse complement strand
AGTGTAAAAATCAAGAATTCTGTACAAAAAGGAGGAATACTGTAAATGAGATTAGTTTGATTTTCAACTTTGATGATGGATATCTTGAAAACGAAACGTTTCCGCCCAAAAAAACCCCGTATACCAAATTTGGTCAAAATCGGAGTTGCGGCCACTTTCTAGACAATTACCAGCTTTTGTTTTTGCTGTAGAGTTTAGAAAATAACTAGATCAAAAATTTAAACTTAAAGTCTGTGTGACATGGTTGCATTTTTGATAACATTTTTGCACAGAAATAATGTCAAAAATATTTACCCTTTGTACATATATTTTTGTGCTCAAGAATGTAAGCAAATAATTTTGAACATGTTTTAATTTTTATTTAAAAAATGCACATTGTATGTGCAGAACAAATATTTTGCTCTCCCAGGAAGAATACCCTTAAAAATCTTAACAAAATTAGCCATTGTTTTTAATGTCAAAAAATGGTTTTAAAGTTCAAGTTTTAATATACAGGGAGATTCATGAGGAAATGTCAATACTTCAGGTACATAGTCAGGGTCCAAAAATAAACATAAAAGTCTATACAAATATGGGTCTGCAAGGCCTTCGTTTCTGAAATACAGGGTGTTAAAGATTTTGGTAATTGTCTCGAAAATTGCCTCCTCTCCGATTTTGACCAAATTTGGTATACGGGGGTTTTTTGGGGCGCTGATTACGAATCTGAAATAATATTTTTTCGGCAACGTTTCGTTTTCGAGATATTCATCATCAAAGTTGAAAATCAAAGTAACCCCGTTTTCACTATACTTACCCTTCTTTATGTACACAATTCTTGATTTTTACACTCATGTGGCACACAATATTTTATTAACACCTTTTTAAACTTTGTATTTTAATTTATTTTACGCCTTTTTCCCATTAAATTGCGAACTTTCAAGTTCAAAGGCAACAGCCATATTTGCTAGTGTATACATGGTTGCGGTCACGTTGGGGCGTGTGAAAGTGAATGTTTGCAATTAAATGCAAAAAGATGTAAATTAATTATAAAAAACAAGTTTTAAAATGGTGTTTGTGAAATATTGTGTGCCAATGTAGTGTAAAAATCAAAAATTATGTGCAAAAAGAAGGAGGAATAGTGTAAATAAGGTTAGTTTGATTTTCAACTTTAATGATGAATATCTCGAAAACGAAACGTTGCCGAATTTTTTTTTGCAGATTCGTAATCAGCGCCCCAAAAAACCCTTGCATACCAAATTTGGTCAAAATCGGAGAGGAGGCAACTTTCGAGACAATTACCAAGATTTTTTAAATTTTTCTATTTTTTTAAGAAAATCTATGATAATGTAAATATTGGAGTAAAAATGAACGATCACAACTTGTGATCTTTGTCAAAAAGGTATACCTGTTGAAAGTCGATATGAGCAACCATTTTTGAGATATTTGGATTAAAAAAAATCATGACCCATCTGATTTTATTATAGCAAAATTAAATAAAAATAAAACAAAATCTATAATTAAACAACACAAATTTTAATTTTTAATAAAATTATTGTCCTTAAATTATGTTCAGCAATACATAAGCTAGGTTTTATAATTTTCATCAAATACACATAAAGTGCCTATCCATGTATTGTAAAAAAATAAAAAAATTAAATAAAACTTTAACACTCTGTATTTTGGAAACAAAGGCCTTGGGGACCCATATTTGTATAGACTTTTGTGTTTATTTTTAGACCCTGATTATGTACCTGAAGTATTGACATTTCCTCATGAATCACCCTGTATTTCAGTAGCAAATGCTTTTAACTAGTCCTATAAATATCTTGGTCCTGGGAATAGGGTTGTGCCTTTTAAAACATTACAGTAAGTACTGGTTTGTATAAAGTAAAAAAACAAAAACTATATTATCAAAGACGCTAGAATAATGGCTCTTATAGTCCATTATTATTTTATAGAAAAAATCTACACAGAAATACTTTTATTTTTTAAGAAAAAAAATAACAAAAAAGTTAGGTTGGGTTCTTCAAGCAATTTCCTATAGAGGCAGGCTTATCACTTGGTTGTGCGAAGAAGCATGCAAGAAAAAAAAGAATAGGTGCATAACCTTTCTCTCTTGCTCCAACGTGCTGATTGGTCGATCCCTCTTTATTGACCAATCAGCATGTTGAAGCGAGAGAGAAAGGTTATAAATCTATTAATCTTTCTCTCTCGCACACTTGTTCGTATGGCCAAGCGGCCGGGCTGCCTCCATAGGTATATGTTCAAAGGTTGGGATTAATTATAAGTGCTGCAAACAATATTTTATTTTTGGTAAAAAATATGAGTCCCTAGAAATTACTTAAAAATGCCCATGCATGTGTAATATATTTTTTGGAATAAATGCTAGTGTTGCAAACAGCAATTTAGTGAAATTCCCGTTGTTTTCAAGCCCAAATCTGCGAACATTCTGAACTCAAAAATGTTATCAAAGAAGAGAAGCCTAGACCTGGTGGGGGGAATATAAAAAGGTGTGAGCCACAATAGACCAATCGGTCGCGGTGAAGGGTGTTAAGCCCACACACTAACCTAACCTACCTACCTACCACACACATTATACCTAACCTATCAAAAATGTAACTGTGTCACAGGGCTGAAGTCCAAATAAAAGTTAAATAAAGCAATCATTTTAGCGGGTAAACCTTAACATTTAAGCAGAGTCACTATATCATTGTGTACTTATGAGTAAATTGACGATTAGTGACTGTGTTATCTTGTGACTACAAATTTTAAACATTTTGTATTGTATTTTCCTTAATTATTTTTATAGATGAGATTCACGATGGAATGAATATTGAATTATACTACCAATAGACCTAAACAAAAGAAGTTCATGAAGCATATTTATAAATAATTTCGTATGATAATTAAATAGCTTTTTATTATAATATTAGATAATAAGTAACAATAATTTTAGATGTGTTAAGTATTTTATTTTGTATATTTATGAAAATCTTTTGAATAAAACAATTATATTTATATATGCTTTATTTTAATTTTACTAAAATATTATTTAACAAAAACAACACTAATATCTAATAGTAGCACCAATTATGCAAAAGTAAACAATATTTGGCAAAAATATCACAAACACAAAATTCAAAAATAAATAAAAACATATAAAAACAACAATATTAAATTTATGTTTTCTCTATTTTACCTAAAATTATATTGGTTTACTGATTTTATACACCGTTCAAGAAGTAACAAGTCTTATACAGGGTGTCCCAGAATATGTGGGCAATCTCTCGGAATCTAATAGTAAACCCAAAAATATTATGACAAGTTCCATAAACTTTTTTCCTATGAGCCTTCCCTACAGAGATACAGGTACATAATGGACGACATTGGAAATCGTTTTTTTTTTAAATAACTTTTAATAATAAAATTTAATATATTTTTTAATATGATGGTTACTAGATATGTCTTCTTAAAATGAACCCATTAAATCATATTTGGCTTATTTAGTTTGCCAGGGACAGACTAGCTCTGACACAATAATAGCAATTTTTTAATAACCTGTATGATAAAGGCTCACAATTTTTATTTTTGATATTTTAACCTTAAACTAAAAAAGGTATTTGATTGACATCAATAAAATCGACTGTTTATGAGAAATAAAATATGGTTGGTAAATTTTTTTACATTATACAGGGTGTTTTCTAATTGTACGTCAATATTTAGGGAAGCAATTTTTGGGCTATTTTAAGAAGAAAACTTCATATGAACGTATGTCCTAAACGTCTTAACTTCTGAGATACAGGGTGGTAAAATTTTCAAAAATAAATCATTTATTATTAGTATCTGTAATACCACTTTAGATATTTTAATGAAATTTGGCATAAATATACTATGTATCGAGAAGCATTTTTTAGTATACCACATTTTTTTTATATCCACCAGTGGCGTTTGTACAGAATTTGCCTGCCTATTTTGGCAAATAAAAAAAATGTGGTACACTAAAAAATGCTTCTTGATACATAGTACATCTATGCCAAATTTTATTAAAATATCTAAAGTGGTATTACAGATATTAATAATAAATTATTTATTTTTAAAAATTTTACCACCCTGTATCTTGAAAGTTAAGACGTTTAGGACATACGTTCATATAAAGTTTTTTTCTTAAAATGAACCAAAAATTGCCTCCTGAAATATTGACGTACAATTAGAAAACACCCTGTATAATGTAGAAAAAAATACCAAACATGATATTTTATTTCTCGTAAACAGTTGATTTTATCGATGTCAATCAAGAATACATTTTTTTTAGTTTAAGGTTAAAGTTATCCAAAAATAATATTGTTTAGCCTTTATCATACAGGGTGTTAAAAAAATTGCTATTATTGTGTCAGAGCTAATCCATCCCTGGCAAACTAAATAAGCCAAATATGATTCAATGGATTCATTTTAAGAAGACTTATCTAGTAACCATCATATTAAAAAAATATTAAATTACGCCTAGTATTTTAAGTTATTAATAAAAAAAGATTTCCTGGGTCGTCGGTTATGTACCCTGTATTTCCGTAGGGAAGGCTCGTAGGAAAAAAGTTTATGGGAACATGTCATAATATTTTGGGATTTTCTATTAGATTCCGAGAGATTGCCCACATATTCTGGGACACCCTGTATATTTTTTACGATTTATAAATAATTAGTTTTATTTAATATTGATAATATTGAAATAAACTAACTGACTCTTGTTACCCTTGACTCATTCGAATAAACTAAATTTGATGTATATGAAATGTTAATTAAATTCTTTGTATAAAAAATAGTGTTATATATTTTTTAGGAGCCCGCGCTTTTATTAATGTGAAAAAAGATTTGAAATTATATTAATATTTTAAGGCAAATAAAATATTAAAAAAACATGTTTTAAAGTATGGAAAAAAATATACCAGCTATTTTTTATTATTTCAATAACACTAAATGAAACTTTTTTAAAAACCTGAAAATGTAAACCTATAAGTACCACGTTTTTTTGTAGATATGTTCTATATTGTTATGGTATATTCATGTACCAAAAAATACTTGCATACATTGCACTTATTGACTCTCATGAACTTGCAGATCTAAATAATTAAAAAAAATCCTTTAACAATTCAAAAACTCATCTTCATTTGAATGACAAGTCTATCCCCGTTTTCAAAATGGAAGTAATAAAAAAGCTTTGCTAAAACTTAAATATTACTTAAAATTATTTAAATTCTATAAAAATTATTACATTACGACATAAAGTCCCAAAAGAACCTCTTAAAATATCTTAAATTTTTATAGCAAATTTTATTTTATATTTTTATTTAGGTTTAAGTAATTTTTGGATTATTTTTATCTTGGAAACAAGTTTTTTTACTGTTAAGGAGTTTTTTGTGTATTTATTTTAGGCAATTTGCAAGATGATAAGGGTCAATCGATCTGTTAATGTACAGAATCTATACCCGGGGACTATGACCAAGGGCATTTGGCCAGTACCCCAAAAACACATTATAACCATAAAAAATATTTTTTACTACTTCCATAACAATACATTTGTAATAAATTCGTATAACTAAGAAAATAATTAAGCTAAATTGTAAAAAGAAAAGCAAAATTTAATAAACACAGTACACTTTATCAAACTAAAAAAAGATAATTTAAGTAAAACACGCTTAAACATAAATTGTCAAACAGCCCAAAGTATAGGAAACCATAAAATAAAGTTTTGATGGCTTACATTTTTTAACCATCCTTGTATACTAATTTTTAAGTAACTTTGTTCTATTAAGTCTCTAGTTTTGGGACGATAGCCTATTAAAATATGCTTGTAATTCGCCTAATAATATGCTAAACAAATGTCCAGGATACTGAACGAAATGTTACAGATCCCATTAAAAAAAATTAAACCCTGAAAAAGCATAGTTTACAAAAATCGTCTGGAAGTCTACCATCGTTTTCAAGATAAAGTTAATCTAAAAAAATTACTAAAATTTAAAAATAACAAAATTGAAATTATTGCAATTTTAATATAAAAATTTAAGATATTGTTAAAGCTTGACATTATGTAATAAATTTTCTAAAAAAAGCTCTCAGAATATCTAAAATTTTTATATCGAAATTAAAATAATTTTAATTTTGATATAATGGTATACTTGTCACCGAAAAAATTAATAGATAGGTTTTTTGGGGTTTTTAATGCTATTTCAGGCAATTTTTTTAACAGGATCCCGGATGTATACGTTCGTAAACCCAGACACCTCTTCGATATTTACTTTGATTTAATAATACATTTTTAAATAAACTTTGGCAAACAGCCTCTCCTATTTGTGAAAATAAATGGCAAGAGATAAAAACGCATAGAAAACGATACCTAATATAAATTATTGCGCCTAAATATCTGCTAATGAAAAATACTAAAACACAGACACTAGTTTGAAGGAAAGTTTTGTCATTGTCCATGTTTTAGTATTTTTCACAAACAATAAATTTTCTCTAGATAATTTTTAGATTGCCTTAATGAGGTCTTTTAAATAGAGCATCGCTGATTGCATTTCCCCTCTTCGACGGAGACTGAGTGGGCGATGGGTGTAATGTGGCCGCAGGTAGCACTCGTTCCTCAGAGTTCCTAGGTTTATTTGAAAGGATTTCTCTTATGTGCTGAACAATAAGGTCGATTGCAACTGAAATATGAAGACATAAATATAATTATATTTGTATTTGACGTCCTATAGGATAAATTTTACCAAAGAATGTCAGTTAACGTAAATGGATAACTTTTAATAAGGTATTGGTTTATTATTGGCATGGAGCGGAGTGTAAGGTGGGGACAGCTGAATCGATTGCAGCACTCGCTGTGGTCAAATTTCCGTTTAATTATGCTTGATTCAAATATAAACAATTAGATAAAAATATTTAAAACGGTGCATACTAGTTGTTGTGTAGTTGAATGTAAGAACCCTGGCAGAAATAGTAACTGCAAATCTTATACATTTTCAACTGCTAGTTAGAAAATAGAAAAAATGAAAACATGGATAAATGCACGCAGACAAAAAGTGTTGAATTCAAGTTTCCCGCTTAGCCTAACGATTTTCGGGTTTCGGAAGCCGAACAACTTTCGAATTTGACGTAACAAGAAAAACTTACTCGTTTCTTGCTGTGTACCGATTGTTCCCGTCTGTTCCTGAAGTTTTTAATGATTTTGCGAGTAAAAAGAAAAAGGATTCTTTTAATAGACTAAGTAATTAAGGAGTGCCTGCAGAACTGACTTTAGTGTCTGTGTAGCCTTCTGTGATTGTGAATAGAGAAAATGGCTATAAATCCTTCAAGTAAGTAAAGTATATATTAGTGTTAGGTATATTGGAAAAGGCCTAGACTTGTAAGTTTTGTCAGGTGATTTTTTACTAATCAAGCCAATTGCCGATTTTTGTCGGGGTTCACTAGTTTTTGAGTTATGACGCCCCACTGACATAATCTCAAAATTGCATAAACGTTCCTAAAATTTCATGTCATGTAAAAATTCAAACATAATACAATTTCGATTTTCACCTAGGAGATTTAACCTGAAGTTATTCTGACATTTGTAATGTTATCCAACAGTCATTTACAGTGCTGACCAGGTTTATATACAGGGTGTTATTTAATAAGTATCTGATATTTCAGAGAGTGATTTTTTAAGTATTTTTAAGGTAAAAAGTTCCTATAAACGTGTGGTCTAAAATACTTTTTTACGTTTTCCAGATACAGGGTGTCAAAGTTCTATTTTTATTTTTGTTTTTTCTGCATAATTTCCTAAATAATGCCGATTTCTGAACGAAAATTGGTACCTGAGGATTTTTTGACATGAGAAATTTGTTCTTAATTTCGCTCTTACTTGTAGGGGGCGCTATCTACATGTATATTCTCACTTTCAAAGGCTCATGACTTTTGTACAACCTTGTATTTATATTTTTCGTAAAAGAAATGAATTCCTTAGTTATTTTACGCGAAAAAGGTACTCTTATTAGATGTCGCTAGGAGCAACCGTTTTCGAAATATTTTAGTTTAAAATAATTGATGCATATGCTAAGTAATGAATATGCTAAGTAAAGACCGCTGAAAATGACGGTTTTATCAAGTAGTTATCAATCAATGCGTTTTGTTTATATTGTCATGTAAAAATTCAAACATAATACAATTTTGACGTACAGTTGAGTAGTAGGTAATCAATATAAGTGAGTTTTTTTTAAATGGTAAATTTTACCAATGCTGAGTATGCTGACATCTGACATGCGTTTTACATACGGACTTGCTAATGGAAATGCTTATGAAGCTAGGCATTTCCAACTTCAAAAACTTTTTCAAGAATCCACTGTCGGTTAAGAGAAACAGGAACATTTGAGAAAGCTAGTCACCTGTCGGGTGCAGTTCGAACGGTAAGAACCCCAGATATCGAAGATGCAGTCCTTAACACGTTGATGGACGTTACTGCCATAGTAGTATTCTAAAATTCACGCCATGGGACACCTACTGCTATATGGCAGTAAAATAAATTGCCTGTGAAAATTCACTTCTGCCATAGCAGTAGGAATTTGAATATAAATTTACTGTAGTTCAACTACTACTGTCCCACCGCAACTCTTTTAAATTTGGGGCACTGTCCTACTAGTAGGAGAAACTAGTTTGCATAGGCAAGCTGTTTGTTCCCTGAGTGGGGAGTAATTTTGCTTACTGTTCGCGCAAGCTTTGAACTAGCCTTTTGATTTTTCTATGAATTTTCTAATTATTGTTTCGGCGTACAATGGTCATACATTTTCAAAATCACGGCACGAGAAGGGTTCGACGCTACCAAGGTGCGCAATAGAGAGTGACGCGCACACAGAGAGATCTATCTCCATCGTGTAACACATCGCAGTTTTAAAAACTCAACCAAAATTCAACTCAAAAACCCAACATTATCAAACCAAAATTAAACATAAAACTAAGATTTCATAAACTATTTAAGTGTATTGTGAAGTGAACAAGAACAGGAGCCCTGTGGGGACAGAAGGCCTAAGAAACTGATCGACAAGAACCAAGTAAGTGCCTCCATATTGTCTTTGTATGGACCGGTATCCTTACTAATAATTTTTATTATTTTTCGTAAGAATTTTGACTAGCGTTTACAGCCCCGGGGTTAAATCTATGGGGAAGTAAAAACTCAATTTAGTCAAATCACCGCAACATTTTTGGTCCTTCGAGCCGGATTAAGGCAAGAAATTTTTCAATTTTTGCTACGCAAAGACATCAAAATCCATTCCCAAATTTTCGCCATTTTTGTTGGTTCGGTTCTCCGCTGAACGGGGATTTCACAGGTGCGCCCCCCTATTTTTCCCGCCTTCGCGAGAGCCCTGTGGCTCAGTCGTCAATCGGGGAGTTTCACCCATTATTTCATTTTAAAAAAACAACACGAAAATAGGCTATTTTTAACAAAACAAACTCATAATATCGATTGTGTATTAGGTTTGGTGGTGTGTAATCAATATCTATCTACCAAACGGTACGCAAGTGGTCAATTAAATTTTACCGAAAACAACCTATTTTAGTGAAAAGAAGTGTTGTGTTTTTCACCCATTTTAAGTGCATTTTGGAATACCGTGCATGACCTATCTCAACAGGTAATTCATTTTTAACTCGCGGCTTATCAAAAAAACAAACAGATCAATAGATATAAAAAAGGTATAAACGAAATAAAAATAAATTTATATTTCTTGTTGTTCATATTTTAAATTCACCTATTAGATTTAACCAACGTCTGCACTATGCCCCCCTTAAACGGCCCAATTTACCGAGGTTTATAACCTAGCAATTAAATCAAAACTGATGCGAATTCGATACCGTTTTTTTTAAGGTTGCGTTTGAACCGTTGGAAGATCATTATGATGAGTTCAACGATTGCATAACGAAGTTATCGGCCTTATTGATGACCGAATTTGACGAGCAAGACATTATTAGACGATACAGACCAATTCTATTACAAAACCAAGGCGACATTTTCTAAAATTTTTTCCCTGATTCAACCTGGGGTTTTTCCGGTAACCCCCCCGTGTTTAATTCCACCCAATGGGCAAACATTCCAAGATACTTTAGGTCCTTTAAAGGTACCAACCTTCGATGGAAATCCTAAAAAAATGGCCCATTTTTTGATGTTTACACTTCCTTAGTTCATGATAACAAAAATTATTCCGAAATTAAAAGTTCCAATATTTATTTACATTTTGGAAGGTGAACCAGATAATCTTTTGAATACAATTAAATTAACAGGGCTAATTATGAAATAGCTTGGAACACATTAACAAACCGTTATCAAAACAAAAAATTATTAGCCTCTACATATTGGAATGCCATTTTTAACGCTAACTTTAAAAAAAAAACTCGTCAAAAGAGCTCAGAAAATTAATAGACATTTTCAGAAAATGTTGCCGCTTTGGAAAACTCAATTTCCTGTAGGTCAGTGGTGTTTTTCACTATTTTCAATTCTTTATCAAAAATAGATAATTCAACCAGAATAGCATTTGAGGTCAAATACAGTGCCGTGGAGATTCCAACTTTCCAAAATTTGATTGATTTTTAACTGACCATTGCAAGGCTTTGGAAACCGCACAACTTAATTCAACACAAAATCAATCCAACTCAACTCAATTAAATCCCAATCAAGTTCAATTTAATTCTAATCAAAATCAAATGCAATTTAATCCAAAAGCAACCAATTTACAATAATTCAAATCTAACTTACAGCAACACGAATCTTAATCCAAGTCAAAGCAGGTTACCAATCCAAAATCACCAATCCAGTATCCTCAAATAACTCAAAATGAATCCTTGTTGTCCAGTCAAAACTCAACCCCATTGCCTCAAACAAATCTGTGGACATCCTTCTATCAACATCGGCCCAAAAACATGTATTTTATCTACCTGTCAAGTTGAAGTGCTTGATGCAAGAGGCCATTACCAAAAATTCGTGTCATTCTGGATAGTGGTAGCCAGCTGAATCTAATCAGTGAAAATTGTCTACACCTTTGGGACTATCTAGAAATAAAGTATGGTCACCAGTTTTAGGTTTGAATCGTTCATCGTCTTCGACCAATGGCGTATCGACTTCGTACTATCTGACCAGTAGGTCAAAGCAACCCAAATTTACATTTGAAGTTCATATTCTACTAAATCTCTGTGCAAATATGCCCTCAATGAAAGTCGATCCTTCAAATTGGAACCATATTTTTAATCTTAAATGGCAGATGACAAATTCTACATTCCTGGTCCTATAGACATGTTGGTCGGCGGCGAAATCTATAAACAAGTTCTCTTATCAGGGCGAATAGATGGTCAAATTGGTCAACCTACTGCCTGAAACCATCTTTGGATGGGTTTTATTGGGCAATACTGAAGACATCATTACTTATCCTTCATTAAATAACTCATGTTTTTGCTAGCAGAACAGTCTTTGGATACAAGCATTCGCAAATTTTAGAATTAGAAACTATCAAACTGAAAGTTTTCTTATCGTGTCAGAAGAACAAAAGTGCGAAGACATTTTTCAAAAAAACCACTACAAGAGAGCCTTCTTCAGGGCGTTTTGTAGTAAATCTCCCTTTCGACACTCAGAACCTGACCTAGGGGACACCTTTTCTATCGCATATCGATGCTTTATGTCACTAGAATCTAGGCTTTGAAGAACCCAAATCTCTACACTTTATACTCTGAATTTATGCGAGAATATCTCACAAACGGCCAAGCATGTCGCCTATTCCTAGTAATGAACTCAAACCAGCTCTAATACATGCTATTTGCCACACCATGGCGTTCTTTAGACTAGATAAATCCACTTCAAGCTCCGTGTAGTATCTTAATCCGTCAGTCAAGGGATCCAATGGGATCAGTCTAAACGAAACCTTGTTAACAGGACCAATTATAGTATCGATATCATCGAAATATTACTCAAATTTCGATTCTATCCAATAGTTTTCTTGGCTGATATCAAGCAGCATTTTTTGCAAATTAAAATCAACCCAAACACAGAGGATTTTCAAAGATTATTATGGCGTTTCCACCAATGAACCGCTTCAAGAGTACCGTCTTAACACGGTTACTTTTGGAGTAAGCTCAAGTCCCTTTCTAGCAATTCGAACTTTGAGGGAGTTAGCTACTCTAGAGGGTAAAACTACCCTAAAGCATCTCAAATTCTCCTTAATAACATTTTTATGGATGATTCCTGCGCAGGTGCGAACTCGATAGAGGAAGCCTCTCGACCTTCAGAAGGAACTAATTGCTTTGCTTAAGCTCGGAGGCTTCGAACTCCGTAAGGGGCAAGCAAATGCATCCTAGGCTTTTGTCCCATTTATCCCCATCAGATTGTCAAATCTCCAATTACTTTCGACAGCGATAATCTCACTTCAATCAAGGTCCTAGGTCTTCAATGGCATCCATCTTTAGACATCTTCAGATATTCTTGCAGTCGGTCAGAAAACCTTGCACTAAAAGAAATATCCTTTCAGCCCATAGCGCAAATCTGGGATCCACTCGGATTTTGTCACCAGTTTCCATTTTTTGCAAAAACCATCATACAGAAACTTTGGTTATCAAACTGTTCCTGGATGAAAACTCTCCAAATTCGATAATTAATCTCTGGAATCAATTTAGCAATGAACTAGAATCTCTTTCTAATGTTATCTTTACCTCGTTATATTTTTTTCAACTAATTTACAACGTTGCCAACTTTCGGATTTTGCGATGCATCTGAACTCGGCTATGCCAGCTGTATATACGTTCGCATAGAGTTACCTAACAACGAGATAAAATCAGAGTTAGTCATAGGCAAGTCACGAGTTGCTCCTATTAATACAAAATCTATACCTCGGTTAGAACTACTTGGTGCTACTTCCTATTGGCAGATCTTTTAGAGGTAGTTATTCGGAATTATTCGGCCTTGCTAGTCATAGACGAAATTTTTACCGGATTCTCAAGTAACATTACACTGATTACGGGTCTACCGCACCGATGGCGAACTTTCGTAGCCAATCGTGTCAGCCATCTTCAAGAAAACCGTCCTAAATATTCCGTGGTGGTATCACATACCATCTGCAGAAAATCCTATGGATCATGCAAGCAGAGGTTTGACCCCAAAATCTCAATAATCATCCTTCTTGGTTTCACGGCCTGCCGTGGATAACTTTACCTAAATCTCAATGGAAAATCGAAAAATTCACTGGACCAAATCTCAGAAAACGTACCCGAGGAAGTTCTGAAGGACGAACACCCGACAGTTCTTGCCACATCTAATATTCAATTCAATTATTTTGAAAAACTTTTCAAAAATTATTCAATCTAAATCTTATTCAAAAATAATTTGTCATTTTCTTCGCTTTATTCATAACAAGAAAAAATTTAACTGAAAAAACTTTCAGGTCCATTTAACTCACTTGAAATGCATAAATCATTGTTAGTCTTGGTCAAAAGGGTACACAGGAAGACTGTTTTCATGACGTCATTCTTAAAATAAAAATCAAGAATTGTTACCCAAACAATTGAGAAAACTTGCACCTTCATAGATGAGGCGGGTTTCAGAGGGCGGTCGTTTGAGACATTCTTCAGGAATTCTTTATGATTTTTAAACACCCAATACTTCTACCTAGAACACATAGATTAACTGATTTTAATAATTAATCAAATTCACACTGAAAATCTGCATCCAGGTCTTAATACAGTCTTGTATCTTCTTAGACAAAAATTCTGATTTTATCTGCTCGTCGAGCTATTAATCACAATATCCCAGTGTGTCCGTTTTAGATTAAACCCTAAGCCGTTTACACCTTACATGTCAGACCTACCATACTTCTGAACCTCGCAGTTAAGTTTTTTCTCACGTCTGCTTAGACTACGCAGGACCCATTAACACAGTCACTTCCAGGTTACGTCTAGAAAACTTTGAAAAAAGCTTACATAGCCGTCTTTGTTGACACCTGTGTGAAGGCCATTCACATTGAATTAGTGTCAGATCTACAAGAGAAGCTTTCTATTGCTGCTTTAAGACGCTTCGTCGCCAGGACGTGGCGCTTGTATTCAGATAACTAGCGATTGTGTAGTAACTTTATAGGAGCTATAAAGCAGCTACACGCAATGGCAAAACAGCGGCCGAGAGTTTAAAAATTCGATGGTGTCTTAACAGCCCCGGCGCCCTCACCTCAACGGCCTCGCTGAAGCAGGGTAAAATCAATTAAGTCTCACCTTTATAGAACCATAGGAACTCAAAGCTTAACATTCGAGGAACTCTACACTCTATTAACACAAATTGAAGCTCTACTAAACTCCAGGCCACTCTGTGAACAGAGTTCTGATCCAAACGATTTATCTCCTTTAACTCCAGGTCATTTTTTGACGCTGGAACCGTTGAATTCTGCCCAGATCAGGACTTATCTCATTTAAAATTAAACACATTAAACCGTTGGCAACTCATCCAACGACTTCACTCGATTCTTGAAGCGCTGGAAGTCCGAATATCTCAACACGTTGCAGCAACGCTCAAAGTGGACAGGATCCCCTCCGTTGAAATCAAAATAAACTCTCTGGTTCTTATCAAAGATGAGTTAAAATCTCCATTGCGTTGGCTTTTGGGCAGAATTGTCTCTGTATCCTGGTCCTGACAATCACATAAGGGTTGCAACCGGTAAAAACACAACACGGTCTTTTAACACGCCCTGTCGTGAAACTTTGTCCGTTACCAATGATTACACAATGGGTAGACCTAAGACCCAATCGCTTTTATCTAACGTGCAGTCAGTTTAGAATTCCCTATTTTTGTTACTTTTTTTTATAGTTTCACTACAATGGAAAATATTTGGGAGTACATTTTTTGTTTTATCTGGTTTAACTCTAAACTATTTTATAAGTTAATGTTGTGTCAATTCAAAGTAAAAAGCAATGTTTTACGAGGTGGATTAATGTTCGCGCAAGCTTCGAACTAGCCTTTTGATTTTTCTATGAATTTTTCTAATTATTGTTTCGCGCGTACAATGGTCCGGTACATTTTCAAAATCACGGCACGAGAAGATCTGACGCTACCAAGGTGCGCAATAGAGAGTGACGCGCGACAGAGATCTATCTCCATCGTGTAACACATCGCACGCTTCTTAAAAACTCAACCAAAAATTCAACTCAAAAAGCTCAACACATTATCAAACCAAAATTAAACATAAAACCTAAGATTTCATAAACTATTTAAGTGTATTGTGAAGTGAACAAGAACAGGAGCTCCCCGGTGGGGACAGAAGGCCTAAGAAACTGATCGACAAGAACCAAGTGCAAGTGCCTCCATATTGTCTTTCTGAAAGGGCCCGGGTATCCTTATTAATAATTTTATTATTTTTGCGTACGAATTTTGACTAGCGTTTTACAGTCCCAAGTGGCTTAAATCTATCGAAGTAAAAAACTCAATTCTATCAAATCACTGCAACACTTACTGCTATAGCAGTAACCGTCTCATTGTTTACTACCCAGTTGTATCTTAACTGTCCCAGAGGTAGCACGTGTTTTGTTTTTGTGGATTCATGTAATTAGTAATGGATCCTTAAGAAGAAATAGGATTGTTAAAAACTTTATGATGAAGTGTCAAGTGGTGAATACAGTGAGAGTGATTCTACAGACACGGAAAGGTCGGACCCCTTTGTAGACAGAGACGGTGAATTGATATAAAATGACTCACGACAACCCAGAGATAGTGACTTAAGCAGCAGTTCTGAAATTCAGAAGTCGGAGAAAGAAAATATTGAAACAGATACCAATAGTAAATATGTTGACACAGAAAATGAGAGAAACGGAAACAAAGTCGGTGGGTTTTCCAGTTTTATACTGTTCTTTGTTTATTGCATGTTTGTATTTTTTTTTAGATGAATGGGTCGAATTTGTGCAAGATATCCCCAATTTTAACTTTGATCAAGATGCAGCGGGAATAAAAATTGACATTACTGATGACATGAGTGCCCTTGAAAAATTTCAAATGCTTTGGACAGCTGAAATCAAATCAAAAATTTATTAATAAATTGCTCTAATAAATATGGTGAGACCATGTCCAGAACTTCTCGACCACACAAAAAAAACTCCGGGTCATCAAAATTTGTTTCAATGGAACCAAGGGAATTTGATATTTTTATAGCTGTGACCCTTCTTAGAGCCCAAATAGGATATCTCGAGCTAAGGAAGGTCTTTTCAGTGGATCCCTTATACTATCACCCTATATTTTCTCACTTTACGTCTGGAAGAAGATATAAGCAAATTCTAAGATACCTATGTTGTTATGAGAATGTAGGTCAAGATAAACTGTACAAGATACAACTTCTTCTGGACATTATTATCCAGAACTTCCAAAATGCTTATAGCCCTGAGGAACATTTAAGTTTAGATAGCCACATTGCTTTTTTTTTTTGAGGAAGGCTTAGTTTCAGACAGTACTGGAACAAATTTTTTTTTGAGTTATGTGCGCCAAATGGGTACCTATTTAATATAGAAATATACAAAGGAAAAAGTGAGAAAATTTAAGCGGAATCAAAAGTGGATTCGCTTGTTTTGCGACTAATAAGTCCATATCTCGAAAGGCAATCCAAAAGTTGTGACTTTGAAAAAGTTGAAAAAAGGTGAATACATCTGGAGAAGACGTCGAGGTGTATACGTCTCCAAATGGAGAGACAACAGAAATGTCTTACTTTTAACCACCAAGTATCATCCCAAGTTAATTGAAGTCTCAAATCGCTTTGGCAAGGTAAATTTTTTGTTTTTCTAAAATAGGTACACTAATATAATAATGGATATTTTTTAAGGTGAAATTAAAACCAGTTGAAGTAGCAGAATATAACAAATATATGTCTGGTGTTGATCGACTGGATCAGCTTGTATCTTACTACTCATGTCACCATGACCCAGGGAGCAGGTCCCTAGGAAATTTTAAGCAGTATTATCTCTTGTTCCTGTGAAACCGACTGTGGCACAAGGTGCGGGTGCCGACGAAGTGGGTTGGAGTGCTCACTTGCGTGCAAGCATTGCGATGGCAATTTACTCAAACAAAAAAGGCACTTCCAACGAGGCCAAGAATAGTGATGAGGAAGAAGATGAAGAAGGGGAAGAAGAAAAAGAGTTGGAAGAAGATGTTTAGTATTTAAGTTAAAAACTGAATTTTATGATGGATAATTCAATATTAATAAAAAGTACAATTTATTATTTAAATAAAGTCTTAATTTCCTAATTTGTGATTTTTCACTGTCTTCATTACCTTTCCCTGCAGAGCCACTCCCGAGCGCCCCCGGGTAATTCTAATGCCAGAATTGAATTCGGCATCCCCGAAACCCCCCGAGTAACAATTTTCGGCTGATTTTCAGGGACGCTGCAATTTCCCCCGGGCAACCCCGCAGAGCCACCCCCGAGCGCCCCGTTTAATTCTAATGCCAGGATTGAATTCGACATCCCCGAAAACCCTCAAGTAACGATTTTCGAGCGGTTTTTTTGAGTTTCCAGTCGTTCTTATAATAGTGCAAGTAATTATACAATTGCAAAATGCATTTATTGCACCAGAATAAATTTTTCAAAAATAGGCATAACCACACCATACAGACTTATTTCCTGGGAGCTTTCTGAACACAACGCAGAAACCGCATCTTGATATCTGCTGGCTTTAAAAATTTCTTTATTTCGGTCGATTTTGATCTAAATGTCCTGGACTAAATAATGATATTAGGCACCAAAATTTTCCTAAAATACGACAATAAAGCCATATTTAAAATGGATATATAAGCTCGATCTGATTTAAAGGAACGAAATGTAAAAATTATCTTACTTCAATGCCAGTGTATTCTTAATTCAAATAAAGAGTTAATAATCTAAATGATCTGTTATACTATGAGTCCGAAAAATATTTGGACAAAATTTTGTAAGACTATTGTTGTAAAAAGAGGCTGATTTAAGTCAAGTTATATCCGGAAACGTGTTTTTTTTAATATACAGTCACTACAAAGTAATTTTTTGGGTATAGTAATCGCCTATAAAAAGTAAAAGTTTATAAAAATAATGTTAGTAAACTTCTCTTTTGATTTATATCCGGTAACTAAATGTATTTAAAGTCTTCTATAATGCTTAAACATTTTTTGTTGGATGAGTTGTTTTAAAAGAAAAACATACTTTAATAAGCGCAATTAAAGCCATCCCAATTGTTTAAAGTCCTAGCATAAGACTCGGCTGTGCCATAATATATCTGCCTTTATACGGTGTTGATCCAAGTGAGGCAGGCAAAATATTTTTTATTAGTTATTTTATTGTATTTGTTCTATTTTATTAGGGGAAACATTAGGGTTTTTTCCGGAAATTTAGTTTTTTTTCAATAAATTTTAAGACACAAAATTTGTTACGTCATTCATTACACTGTTCTGCATGATAATCTTTCCCGCCAAACTTATGTTTATTTCGATTATTTCTACTATATAACCTTTACGCCGACCTGTTAATTGTTGTAACACATACCCAATCGAAAGAACATCAAGAGCATATTTTGGCTTTTCTTATAAACCTACCGAGTGGTGTCGACTGTTTATTAACTCTTTGGGGACAAGTCTAAAGGCAGTTTCATTGTTTAATGAAAACGAACAACCATGGATTATGCTGTAAATATGAAAGAAACGTACGAGAACACAAGTAAATCGAAGTTCATAAATGAAATATGTGTATTGATCTAAAAGCTGTTGCCAGCCATAGTTGCCTTCACCAAAAGGATAAATTTAGAGGGCTTAGGACCCCTAAACCTACGAGGTGAAACAATCAAGATTGTGGGAGAGGTAAAATATTTGGGTGTCATCCTAGACTCTAAACTTACCTGGAACCAACATCTTTAGAAAACAAGAAAGCGGAGATGACCCTTATGTTAATCAGACGCGCTCATGGGAAAACATGGAGCCTTAAACCAAACATGGTTTATTGTGTATACACCATGGTGGTAAGGCCTACGCCTACCAGAACATACGCATCACTGGTATGGTGGACAAAAATGCGACAAAGAAAACTGCTGTTATAGAACTGGCCAAGGTACAGAGACTTGCTTGCTTAGCTATAACAGGAGCAATTAAAACAACCCCAACAGCAATTAACCTTATAGTGATGGGAGAGACAAGAATGGGCTACTTCCGACTGCAACGAAAAGCAACTGGTATCTACGCTAGTTTGGGCACAACAACATAAAAAGTCAGGTTGGTGTTAACATCCTGGACGAGAGAACAGATCAGATGATTCCCCCTCATTCAACAAAAACTTCGAGGTAAAAATTCCAGATCGAAGTGAGTGGCAGCAACCCGATCTCCCCGGCACGGTTGGAGACATCATCTGGTATCCGGATGGTTCCAAAACCGAGCAGGGAATTGGAGTGGGCGTGTACAGTGAAATAAGTGATTCACAATTCTCCATTCCACTAGGCACACACCGTTCTGTATTTCAAACAGAAATATATGATTTACTGCACTGTGCAAAAGAAAATATCAGGAGGGCTTATAAAAACAAGCGGATCTGCATAATAACACACAGCCAGGCGTCACTGGGGGCACTAGCAAACCCCAAGGTAACGTCCAGGCTGACAGGGGAATGCCAAAAAAACTGGAAGTCCTGGGAGAACGCAACAGGGTAACTCTCCTGCGGGTACCGGGACTTTCGGAAATAGAAGGCAACGAAAAAGCGGATGAGCTAGCGAGATATGGATCACCCACACCATATTTTAGACCAGAACCTGCCCTTGGAGTGACCAAAACCTCAGCACGAGGGCAAACCAGGGAATGGATCCGAAACAAACACAAGGAATACTGGGAAAACCTTAGTAGAATAAGACATGGATAAAGCTTTATAAGGGCCCCATCCAAAAGAACGAAGGACAGACAAAGTAGGAAAAGACTTCGCATAACAGTAGGGTTGCTAACAGGGCACGATAACCTAAGAGGACACCTACACAAGATAGGCTCATACAATGGGGATCCAAGTTGCAGAATGTGCGACGAGGGGGAAGAAACATCCTACCATGTGCGAATGTAAAGCGTTGAATCGCAAAAGACAGGCATTATTTGGGCAACCGAAAATGAGCCCACAGGAATATATCAACCAACCAGTCTTGGGCTTATACAGACTTGTAGAAGGAACAAGACTATTGGGAGGATTGGCATAAAAGGTAATGGGAGATTAGGCACAAAAAGCCCAAGAGACTGCGCCACCTCCGGTAGTGAATCAAGACGGCTCCCAGGCAGGGAGGCTACACCAAGTATTGTTTTTTATGCGGATGTAACAGCAGAGCCAAAAAGCAACAAACGGCCTTTGCCACATTGAAATACCGCTTCCCGTGAGATGAGGAAAGTAAGTAACGACAGGCACAGTTAGTAATTGGATAAGTGACAGCCAGTAAACACCGTTTCTCGCAGGGTGTGATTCGGAATCCACGTAAAAGTGTATGTCCGGTCTGGATGACATTATACAAACCTTGTGGGTAGTTCAGAAGTTGTAGATATTTACATAACGTATTGTGGTACAGCCGCGTAGTCAAAAAGGTGCCGTAAAGTTCAATATCAGCATGTTTTGGTACATTGGGTTAAGCATCTTAAAATTCGGCACCCACTGTACCTAGTATGTAGGCTTCATACAAGCTTTCTTGGGCTGTCATAGAAATAAAACAAAATATGTTGGTCTGAAAAACGTCCTTAGAGCACCAGAATATTTATTTACCCCCTATGTAAAACCTTAAATAGATAAGGAAATGATGTCTTTCTTTAATCGTTTTATACTTTTGTCAATACAAAAGGAATAATTGCTTTCAGTGTAACATTGCTTTGATACTGATAGTCAGCAGATCAGTAAAGAAATCTAAGATTTGCTTAACAAAGTAAAAATCAGCCATTATCTTTTTAAACTTAGAAAAAGCTTAATAACATGATATTTAACATAGATGCTTGAATTCACTAGATCTATTGTGGATAAAAATGATCAGTAATGCACGAAAATGTATTACTTCTAAAATTCAAAAATATATTGTTATTTTCTAAATACTTTATTTTTTAAGATCATTATATACAGAACTCACTAAAATTATACATATGAAAATATTGACATCAGGTCAAATAAAATCCTATTTGTATACATGTTATAAAAAAGTTTGAATCTGCACTACTTGCGTAGTGTACTGCAAAAACTATTGTAAATACTTGATAAAAAATATCTTTTTGTATAAATTGTGCAATCCCTTATATACAGCCTCATAGTAGATAAAAATGTTAATAAAAAATAAACAAAAGGCATATCCTACCGGAATAAAAATATAAATCATCACATATTACAATACTTTAATTTCTATTCTAAATGCTTAAAACTAAGTCTAAATAAATTTTATACCTACTTGTTTAAATCTAAAACTTATTATTCTTTTACAAAAATGTATCATTTGTATTTAATAAATCTTAAAATTAAAAAAAAAACTGTAATTACGTAAAAAAAACACCGGGTGCGAATTAAGGTGGATTTATACAGGCAAATAACATCAAATACCCAGTCACCCTCTTATTCAATCACGTTTTAATAGCGCATGTGTAGTTGGGAGTCCAAATAAAAATAAAATAAAAAAGGTGGTTATCTTTAAAGTTATTTCTTAATTTATGTTGTTTGTCTCTAAAAATCTACCTTTGCCATTAATTATAGCAACAAAATTGTTAAATTGTCATTGATGGTTTTATTTTACTATTTCATTAGTTTTGCATCGTACTTCTTCAAATCACTACACAATCAAGTATAAATTGTGGGGCTAGAAAGAATGTAGTACTATCCTTATTAGATCAATGAAATGTCGTATTTCCAGAAAGAACTCACTAGTTTTAAGGAATTACTTCGAGACAACGTATTTTATTAAGTTAATAAAATGTATAGGAATGAAAGTAAATTCGAATAATTTTAGAAAATTGCTTATTAATGCCAATCATCCCGATTTGAAAATGGATTAAAAGTCGCCAAAGATTTATGCCGAAAATTTAAAATTCTAAAATGTTTTTAGGAAATTGGCTTAACAATGACAAATTCACAAGATCTAGAATGTCCATCACCATGGCATTTACAGTCATTTGGTAAAAAGTAAATATACTAATGTCATTCCATTAAAAAGTTTTACAAAAATGACGGTAAATTGATATAATTTAACATTAAAACAGATTTTATTTTCCGCTTGACATATCTATCTAAGTATATTATATATATTTTTTTAAATTAGTCAATAATAATTTCAATATATATATATATTATATATATATATATATATATATATATATATATATATATATATATATATATATATATATATATATATATATATATATATATATATATATATATCCGCGAACCTCAGGGCAAGTCAGAAATTTATACACTTATCACAACTATAAATATAAACGAGATTACCTTAACAACAGTTCGTCGGACCAAAAAATGCTAGATATAGTAGAATAAACCCTGTAATTACTTAAAGTTTTTTTTCTGAATACCCAGTAAAAAATCACCTTATGCTAGGCATTTAATTTATCACATTTTGCGAATATGGAAAAAGTATTCGGTATTTTTTTTATAATGCGATGAAATAAACATCTACGAATTTAATATTTTAAAATTAACTGTACATGTACAACCAAAAGTATTTTTATAGTTAAAAAAATGATTCCTTTTTTGATTTAAAGCAGTTTAAAGTAAGTAAATCACGTTTTTTTTATATTTATATAAAAAGTGATTTATTTCAAAAAATTCTTTTCCCTTTGCGCGACCAAAATTTTATAAACTGGTTAATTAAGTTTCTCGTCGTTTTGCTTCTTTTAGAAAACTAATTTGGCAACATTAGAGTATATCTCGCATAAAACGACGCTTTGAATGGACTTGCTCAATAGACAATATTTTTAACTGACTTCAAAAAGAAAGAAGGTAATCGATTCGACACGAACTTATATATTATTGGAATGCAAAATATTGACATTTGATACTCCATTGGGGCTTCCTAATAAATATTTCGAAATTTTATAGGTATTTATTTTTGTATGTATGTTTGTTCACGCGTTTTTCCAAAACTAATAATTGGATTGTAACCATTCTTTTTTTATTGGCTTATTGATACGAGCTACGGATGTGGTATCAAAGGAAAAACATCTCAGGGCTTTGATCAAATACAAAAAACCCCAGTTTTTAGTTAAAACTAAAAATTATGAAATAAAGAGGTGATTTAAAAAAAACCGACTTCATATATAATCAACTTAAAATTATAAAATATGTTTTATATATACCCTAAATTAACCAGCAAAAAGGAAATCAAAAGTAGGTAGGTAGGTTTAAATTGAGTGGGTATAACACCCTTCCACCGCGACCGATCGGTCAAAAGTCAAAAGTAGGTACGAAACAATTAAGGGGCCTACATTTTTTTGAGATTGGTTTCGGCAAAGCCATCGAGTATCGAGTAACTTAATTAAAATAAAAATGATGGCTTTGTTGGAACCAACTTAAAGAAACATGGAGGCCCCTAATTTGTTTATCTACTTTTGATTTCGTTTTTGTTGGTTAATTAAGGGTATATATAAAAAATTGTATTTCATAATTCTGAGTAAATTATTTTTGAATTGTCGGTTTATTTTTTTTAATTACCTTTTTATGTATTTATTATAAGATATCGGATTAATGGATTAAGCAGCTTTTTTATTTTTACAATATAGTGAATACTGGCATTTATTTTTTTATAATAAACCTACAAAATACAGTAGTCCGCCATGATAAGCTGACCACCAATCAGGGCGAATTACGTCACGTCTGTGTAAACGTCATTTTGTGTCGTTAGTATTTTAGCAATTTCTTAAATGTTTGTGGTTTCCAGCGATCAACTGTCTAGTTTTAAGTTACCAAAACCAAAATTCCGAATTTTAAAACTTAGAACAAGGATCTACTAAAGCAAATAGGTCTAATTTGTCGAGAGTTCATTTGTTGCTGCTAGGAGAGTTTTTTGTATTGAACAAATACTTTCGTTCAGCAGAATTCAGAAATGTCAAAAATTACATTAATAATCATTAAAACCCGTTAGTTAGAAATTAAGACTAAAATCCAAAATATTGAATTTAATTATTATAATAAGTCCATTTTTTGAGGTTAGGATAAAAATTACACGTCTTACCTTACCTCTGGCATGGATTTGGATTTAGCAGATATTTTTACATAAAAATGTGAAGTTGGATATAAAACCCTTTTTTTTCAGTTTCTCCTAGTTAATTTTCCCAAATCTGCACTATTTTTTACCAGTTTTGTTAAGTAAGGAAAAAATGGTGACGTGATGGCGAAATTTTGACCTCGGATTCGTGATCCGGAGAGAAAATTACTAAGGAAAACATATGTCTCATGGGTAGTATACCCAGATTTTTTGTGTGTGGCTGTATAATTAATTCCCTTAGCCTAATACATTATTTTTGGATTGTTTAAAACCTATAACCCATTACAATATCATTAAAAAACCTTCTATACAGGTGTGGAAAATCCAAAACCGAATATACGGATTAGGTGTAATGTATCAAACAGAAACGGACTACCCCTTTAACTGTGTGAGAGAAGTAAGACAAAGCTGTTTCGAACAGCGAAGACCAGCGATTCTAGGCATACGGCCTGCTCTTACCTGCATATTTATTACCCCTCAGCATGAGTCAACCTTCGTCGAGCGTACGCAGTTTAAGCTATTTTGGCGCGTATGTCTTAGTTTAAACTCGATCTCACTCTGTTTTGGTGGTTAATTTGTTTTCTTTGTTTTACTTGTGAAACGTCCATGTTCGGTTTTGAACTTTCCACACCTGTATATAAATACTTTTAGATAAAATTGTAAATAATAACGATATTTTAAACCTATTACAACGAGGTGATGTTACAGAAATAAAATTTGGACACACAAATCTTGGATCTCGCCGTGCAAGATTCAGCCTGGCATCGTTTTGTTATTATGTAGAACGTAAACAAATAACTTGCGCGGAGTTTTTATTGACGGGTTTAATCACCACACCACTTATACACTTTAGAAAGCACTATTTAAATAAAATATATAATTATAAAATTTGTAATGCACCGTATGTTTACTGTTTGCAGAGACGTTTTGGCGAGAATTTAAAACCTAAAATTATATTGTTTTCCTACCAAACCTTTATTTTTTGCAAAAAAAATATTTTTTTAAAATAGCTGATACTGCCAACATCATAGAACCGTTTTTTAAAATCAGTCATCATGACTATTGTATTGAAATATTAATATTGTTGTCTAACAGTTTTACTCTTAATAAAGTCATTTGTGTTTTAATACGTCTTTGGTTTTGCTTATATTATTGCCTTTTTAATATACTTTATATTAAAATATTTTAACCCGATCATTTCTAAAGTCACTGTCCAC
Organism: Listronotus oregonensis; assembly: GCA_019359885.1. Taxonomy (NCBI): domain Eukaryota; kingdom Metazoa; phylum Arthropoda; class Insecta; order Coleoptera; family Curculionidae; genus Listronotus; species Listronotus oregonensis. The sequence goes on along the minus strand of JAHBCN010001694.1, from coordinate 434,277 downwards.
GGGCTTTAAAGAATAAATGACTTATTTATAAATGAATGCCCAGCATAAAGTAATTTTCTTTCAAAAACCTAGGACCCGTTTTAAATTGGTTCAGTTCCAGGATAAATTCCATTCTCTCTCGGCCTTCCTTGCAAAATGTCCTTGATGTGGTGAACGATAAGATCAATAGCCACTGCAAAAGAAAAAATACCAGTAAGTGACACGTACTGATCAACATCGAACTTGACAAATAGTGACAGCTTTACAACACATGCAAATTATTTACAACGACAAAAAATTTACTTAATAATTTTTACTGCCATTTATGCCTTTACTTTCCAATTGTTTCATATTTAAAATACACACGTAGGTGGCTACGGAAGTTTTGCAGTATCTTTGGACAAACGGGAAAATTATTTTCCAAGTTTTAGGATAATTTATTATGCTTTTTTCCCAAATTACACGTGCCTGCGTTGGTTCAAAGTACATACTTAGTGAGGACAAAAAAAAATTGACAAGACTATACCAAGACTCTTTCGTCTTGGTACGGAAAAGTATTGTATATTTTCATTTTTTCACTCCTGGTATAGCAATTTTTACACTGCAACCCGGCATTTTCTCATAAATTTTACATTTACTCCTATAATTCGAAAATTCGTTGAGTTAAAATTGGGTTAACTTTTTACATTAAGAAACTGAGTCAATAAATTGTGTTCTTCAGGCCACACCAAGGTGTAAAGATAGGACCAGATTAACTAACAATAACCGACTTAAAAAATTTATTCAGGGGTCTGGTAGTATTAAAAATGGTAGTCTATTTCGTTAAAATTTAAATACAGAAGTGCAAAACTTTCATAGCGGCATAGTTTGTATTTTGATTTAAATTATAATTTCGTTGTTCTTTGCAGTGACTATTTTTCATCTCATCGTTGCACATATATCTGGCTGAAAGAAAGTGCCTCGGACAAATATTTGTAAGTTTTAATATGTCCCAAATTAAGTTTAGTGTAAAAAAAACTGTATGTATATTATTATTTATTATTTATTGTTTTGTTGAAACTATAAAGGCAAACATTTATACAATAGGCATCTTTCCATGTCATTTTAGCAACATAAAAGAATATACATAGGGTTGATTTTGACAAACTTATTGTGTGTGCTTCCGTTTTAAAACTATTCACTTTAATTTAGGCAGATACAAACTTTTTAATAGCAAGTTTTCAAATAAATTATTATTTTTTTCTTGTTTAACAAATTTTACTCTACTCATAGAGACAATGAAAAAAAATGTTTTTAACAAAAGTGTACGACATACATTTTGTAGTAATTTAAAGAAGTGTCAGGCAGAAATAATGGGAATGACAAAATGAGAAGTTCACCAATTTGTCACCAGATGACATATTTTGAGTGGTGCGTTTTGTTGCCGCGAGATAAGGCGAACAGTTTCTGTTTGACCTCCGAGCACTGAAGTGACGCGATAAAAAGCTACATAACTTTTTCTGGAAGGGGCGGTTATCGGTGCCGTATCAACTGATTTTTAACCCTCGGGAATCAAGGAAAGACTCAACCCATAGAGTTTAAACTGGTGTTTTTCTGTTTGTGTTGTGCACCAGGTATTCTCCAATGGCGGAGGATGGATGCGTACGCAGCGGAAGCATCAGAACTGACAGAAACCGGAGATGCGCGATACCAGTAGCAGTTCTTCGCTGGACCGCCATTAATTTGTGCCTTGCATTAATTTAAAATTAAATTTTTTTTTTTTTGGAATTTCTGGAGGCTTCGAGCCCGACCTCCAGATCTTCCACCGACGAAGCCCTGGGAAGCTCTGTCTAGAAAGGGGAGCGCTGGCGAATTGGACCTGTAAGGACCAAAGCCAAAAACAAAGAAAGGAAGAAAAAAAAGATAAGGCGAAACGAGAGAAGCCATTCCCTCTTTTCGTCTCGTGGGCCTTCAGAAAAAATTACTCCCTCGTATCGGCGAGAATGCCCTTCTTTCGCTGAAGAAACTCTCCTCTTCTCTCGTCTTGTTTCTGGTTTATGTAAATACGCACGTCTAACTAGTTTTAAAAATTGATAACTTTTATACTACCACATGTTTTACATGTATACAAGGATTTTTAAATTTAAAAAGTGCATACTTAAAACAAGTACGTCTGTGTTTTAAATTTACAGAATTTCAAATTTAAACCAAAAATGCTACTTATTTTAAAACCAAATTCTTTAAAAAACATAAAAAAAAAATAAAATAAAACCTATGCACCATATACCGCATGACAACTTATAGACCATCGGCTGTCCCTCAGAAAAGGCTCGCTATTAAAACTTTTTTGTTTTTAGCGATATCGAAATTAAAAAGGCATGAATTAAAGGGAATGTAAAAAGGAAAAATCATAGCCAAAACATACGAATTCTTTTAAAGAGTCAAGCTGGCCTGAAAGCCTAAACTCCCATCGTTTTACATCCTGATCCACTCGGAGTGCCTGCATGACTTAAAATATCTTGCTGCCAGAAACAACAAAATAAAAATCTTTTAGGTGTCTGGACACTCGGGAATGAAAGGCAATAAGCAAATGAACTAGCAAAAGCTGGTTGATTTTAAAATTTCAAATGGCCCGGAGCCAGGACTATCAAAACAGGCAGAGAAAACAACAAAAAGCAGATGGTCCCAAAAAAAAACATCTAGTTCGTTAGCATGCATCACCTGGCCAAAGACATAAAAAGGCAATTCTTCTAAGAAACTAACACCTGAGATCCTCCCTCTAAAGCACAAAACAAGTATTAGGACTTCTGAAAGGTCAAGAAGCGTTTTTACGAGTACTTTAAAACCACATTTTAAATAAAAATTTTTATTGAAAATTCGTGGAGATAATCAGTTTGTTTATAAACAATTTTTTCATACCTTTGAACAATTGCTGAGGACGCCGAAATGTGCCGATTTTCATTAAAAAAAAACACTGAAAACTCGAAGTCTCTAGTATACGTAAAAAAAATATTATTCTAAACTCTACTCAATTTGTAAAATTGTCATGGATTGCAAAATTTGTATGCAAAAACTATCAAACCAAATTTCAAGAAATTTAACCTGACGTTTCATCATGCTATGATGTTCTTTTTGTCCGAATATAGACCTCCTCAGAAAAATAAAAAGAAACAAAAAAAACAGGCTTCTTCTTATTTTTTTATTTTTGCTTTTTTACAACATGCCTAATGCATTTTGCGATTTCAAGCTAATCCAATCTTGTAGCAAATTTAATAAAAAAACTTTTTTCTGTCTAAAATTTTTCTGTATGACCGATACTTACAAAGTTTAAAATAGCAAAAAGTTTTTTTTCGATTTAGTTTTACATTTTCAATATTTAACAAACATTACGGAACTTTCTGAGAGGAAGCATATTTCGATTCTTGTTAAATATGTCGGCGTCAAAAACTAAAATCCGTCACTTCATGAAATGTCTAGTTAGCAGATGTATTGTCGGCAAGCAGCGTAATAGCCTAATTTTAGGTTAGTTCACGTTAGTCAAATAAGGCTACAGGTACATTAAAAATGTACTAAATCTTATTTTCTGTACATAAACTAAATTGATATATAATATATTAAGACAACAGCTTAATCCTCAAGAAAAAAATTCGCACATTGCTATTTTTCATATTCCAGAGTATTTTTGATAATAAGTCTGGATTACCCTGTACAGTATCATATTCACTGTTTTCTATATTTTTCTACCAACTAATTTGTACATTTCCAAAATCTATACATATTTTCTAGCATTAAAAAAACATTTTCTTGTGCATTTTTATGATTGCAGTTTTTTCAAAACTCTGACCATAAATAAAAATAAAAATATGACTTACCATGGTTGTCTGCCCCTCTTGGTATAATGACGTCAGCAAATTTCTTAGTCTAAAAATTAAAATTAACCCTGAAATTTGTGTTCAATAAAACAAGATTTCTCAAAATACACAATTTATTTTATTTATTATGTAGATAATAATTTATTAAAGTAGATAATTTCTATTATGTTAATGGCAATCTTAATATAAAATACACTGCTAATAATTTCTTTATACAACATATGCCCATGACACCAATTTATTATCTGCTGCTAAGGCGTTTTTGGTATTAAAGAAAATACTAGAGATTTTTGTTTTGATTTATCATCTTATACTGAACATCTCAGTAATAAATTAAATAAAATGTTTTGGCATGGTATCAAAATATATACAGGAAACTACAAGGAAAACCTTGTCATTAGCTGAGTTTAGTATTATTTTGCAGGACATGCAAGAGTAAAAGGTAACATGGAGATTGACCCTATTATTAAATCGTATAAAAAAATGACTCTATAATAAATACTCCAGTTATACCTGACCTAATATTTCAATTTGAAGTATGTGCTCTTCCAAAATGGAACTTGTAATGAAAAGCTTATAGCAGTTGAACAAATACACAATATTATAAGATTTACCCTACTATCCCTACATCCCAGGGTTTTCAAAATATCAACTATTTTAAAATATAGTACATTATTAACTTCTAGCAGGCTAACAATAAACCATAAAAGATTATCCACCCACTTACAATGCATATTAAATTATGCTTACTGTCTATGTTATGATTTAAACCATTTTATTTTTACACTGCAATTTTCATAAAAATCAAATTGATCAATTTCTTCTTATGCTTACTTAAAATAATATACTAACTCCGTTATAAATGCCCTTTATTGAGCATCCAATAACTCATATACATTTTTGGAGAAATTCTATCTACTAATTCTGTTTAAAAAAAAACCGTTTTACTTGGATATTAAATGGTAAATGTAGTGTATGTAGCAATAAATTAACAATCCTAATCTTAATCCAAAAAAATAGACAGTTTAAGAGCTTTTTTATTAAACTATTTAAACATTTAAGTTAAACTTTACCCAGAGATCCCCTAATGCTAAAAAACATTTATTTTCTGTTTTCTGTTGTCTAGTGTAATTAGACCAGCACTCAAAAACAGTGTGAAAGGGACTTAATAAATGTGTTAAAATTACAGAAGGGGGGACCAATGCGCAAAACTAAACTAAAATAATCTTATTTAATATATGAAACATTTAAAAATATTTACTTACTGGAGAACAGAACTCTTCAAAAGCTGGTTTGACAAAATTCATGTACTGGTTCAAGACTTGATCCAAATCTCTACCTCTTTCATTAATATCTCTCGGAACTAAAAAAAAAAAAGTTAAAAATTTAATAATTCAAAAATAAAATGATGTTAACATTATGAGTAATAAAGCAAGGCTATTAAAAAAAATGATAAAGTTTTGTCAAGACTCCTCCGCTTAAAATATGACTATGATGCTATGACTAAAGTACTTGGAGGGATAAACATACATAGAGGGTTTTTCAGAAAGCACGAGAAAACGCCTAAAGGAAGGTTCCTTGGCTAAAAATACCATAAAAATGTTACATAAATATAGCTCCAAAACGGCCTGAGTTTTAAGATACATGGTGTTAAAAAAAATTTCAGAATCGAGATTTTCATTTTATTTTTAAATAGGGTTTTTAAATTTGAATGAAACTTGGTACATCTAGAGCATTGAGAAACAGACCTTCTAATGATAAACTTTGTTACTATTATGGATCATCCAGCTTAGGGCCATTTTTATATTTTTTTTACTATTATTTGGTCATAACTTTTTTAGTATCAATATTAGTAATAATTTGGTATATCATACTAATTTTTTAGATATTCTTACATTAATAGATACTATTGGATTAACTTGATACACTTAATGGTTTTCAAGACATTTTAATTTTAAACTTGCGTGGTACAAAAGAAATACCATTTAAAATTAAATACAATAGTATTTTGTATAAAACATTTAAAATGTCCCCCCCTTGCTCGAATACATGTTTTTAATTTTTTGTTTTAAAGACAATTTAAAAAAAAAATTGTAAAAATTAGTAATAAGTTTCATTCAAATCGAAAAACCCATTTAAAAATTCAAACTCTGTATTTTATAAATAGTGCAGTTTTAAAGCTGTTTGTATAAAATTGTTGTTTTTTCTCTCATGTGTTTTATTGGTCATCCTATGTTTTATTTTAAATTAATTAAATTTATATTTCAGGTATAAGAAAAAACCATTTGTTTTTCTTTATTTAATTTGTCATACTTGCTTTATATCGATTTACCCATACTTTATGCAGAACTGTCAAGTCAGTTAAGTACTAAAGTCATGAGCCCTCACTGGCCTGTACTTTAAACATTTAGCCATGACACTGTCATTTTTGGGTCGAGAACAAGGAAGTTAAAAACTTCCTTGGTCCAGAATAACCTAAATAGTAATGACATATTGTCACTCCTTACTTCCGTGAGTAATTTAGAAATTAATTTATATAAAAAATATCTGAATATGATAATGCTACATTTTAATGCCCTGAAGCTAAGTGGTCATTATTCAGAGTTAAAATTTATATAAAAAAAATTAATATCAATGAGAAACAGGTTTGTTTTTAATGTAATTAGAATTATTTATTAAATAGTTTTAAATGGAAAAATAATTTCTTTAATTAATTTATGGTGGTAAATTTATAAAAATAATATCAATATCAGTTAGAAACAGGTTTGTATTTAATGTAATTAAAATTATTTATTAAATAGTTTTAAATGGGAAAAATAATTTCTTTAATTAATTTTTGGTGGTAATAATACATTTAGGTATTATTATGAAATGTTTCTTAAAGGACTGTCGGGTTGAAAATTAAAAATATTCATAGATAGTTGACCTAGACTCATGAATCCAAAGAAAAAAATATTTTCAGTTTTAAATGCACTTTTTCAATAAAAATAATTAGTTACATATAATGTAAATTCAAATCCTCTGTAATGTTAGGAATTAATAATTTAATTCCATTCTTGAAGTATCTGTACCTACTCAGTTCTGACATACCTAATAATACAATTATTATTTTATGATCTAATTCAAAATGTACCTCTTCTGGCCAATCTTGTATCCGAATCAGTGTCAACAAATAATTTCATGTGGAACAATTTTCTTACTTCTGGGAAGTAAAATACCAAAATACCTTCGAAGAGTACCACATCTGCAGGGTATATTGTTAAAAACTCATCTTTCTTTCTAAAATAAAAGTTAGTTGTCATATTTCTACTGCCCTTTTATTTAATAATAGGAAACAAATTAAGACTTACAGTGAATGATTTTTATAATCATATGTAGGAATATGGACCATTTTTCCTGCTAATATGTCCGTCAATGTATCTCTAATCAATGTCTCGTTAAAGGCATCAGGATGGTCAAAATTAAATAACCCCTTCTCAGCTTTAGCGATTTCGGATGGAGTCAGTTCCCTATAAAAACTGTCTTGAGATATGCACACTACTTGCCTTTGCTTATTGTCTATTTCAACTTGACCTAATTTCTCCATGATTCGTTTGCAAACTGTGCTCTGAAATAAAGTCATGAAAACCGATATACATTTAGTTGGGATTAATATACCTTGCCGCTGGCTGTACCACCTGCTACTCCTATTAAAAAGGGTGCTTTTCCTTCTGTTCCATTCATTTTTGAAGCACCATTCATCCTAGAATCGCTCATTCTTATGTATTTTTAGAGTAATCGATATTTTTATTTATAGCTTGAACACCTCCGGAACAACGCAGAATATTTATGAAGGTTAGGATTTTTTTTTAGCTATCTTCTTTTTTATTTAAAGGCAAGCAAAATAAATGTAGTATAAATATCTGTTTGTTCTAACCGTTGCTGCTCTGCCTTTGCCTGCCCAGCTTCGAACATATACCTTCCAGAGGCAGCCCTGCCGCTCGGCAGCACAAACAAGCGTGTGAGAGAAAAAGAAAAATTTGACTATCTGTCTCTCTCGCTCCAACGTGCTGATAGGTCAATGGCAGGGGTTATATATCCCACTCTGCGTGCTGATTGGTGGGCGTATGGACTAATCAGCATGTTGAAGTAAGAAAGAAAGGTAGTAGTCCGATTGGCAGGGCTGCCTCTAGCAGGTACGTGCTCGAACGTACCAAGCGAAAGTCAGGGTGACTTTATGGGGTAGTAAAATTTAGGACACAGTGGGTTGTTTTCAATTAGCGCACAAAACCGCATTATGCCGCACAATGCTCAACATTGAGTGTTTCAGCTACCGCACTGCCTCGCATAATCGGTCTTGGCTGTTTCAATTAAGGCTTGCTAATGCGGCATTAATGCGCAATTTTTTCTGTAGTTGAAAAACAGCCAGTTTCACTTATTTAGTTCGGCCCCAAGACAGCCTCTTGAGTAAGGTGACCAGACGTCCCACTTTTTGAAGGACAGTTCCGATTTTTCACATTTTGTCCCGCGTCCCGCGACGTTTTTCAAAAGTCCCGTCTTTTAGAATTAAGTTAAATTCGACAAATTCTCGTGAAGATTTTTACAATATTTTAAAAAATGACAACAATCTACTGAAACAAATTCACTCAAATAAAAAATATGTTAAGGAATATATTATACATTTTTTTATATTTATAAATTAAACTTATGTTAAAAATAAAAAAGTATTACGATATTATTTTTATTCTGTATGAAAATTTTTGTTGTTACTCCCCCTCCTTTAGAGTTGTCCCGCTTTGCCCATCAAAATCTGGTCACCTTACTCTTGAGCCTTCTAGACGCTGCAACAACTGAAAACGTTTAATTTTTGTTTTTTAAACGCTGCATCTAAGTTTTAGGAAATATAGATCGAGGAGTTAAGTGTTAAGTTTCTATTAGGGTCCCTAACGGTTCTATGATAAAAGTATTTTTGGCCCACCCTATGGCACGCGTCCACCTTTCAAGGAAAAAAAAGTGCTTAGGACGATCCTAAAACATTAAAATCTCACGACCCTTCTAGGTGGTGGGGTGTGTTATTCTTTGGTTCTCAGGAAACGATAATACGATTTACTTTTGCTATAATGGTCATAATTTTTTAAAAGCAAGTTACCAAAAGGCCTGTTAAATCTAGCAAAGGTGGCCTTGTTAGCCGCCAAAGCAATTTCCAGGCATATTTCTGAGAAATATTAGTTTTAAATAATATAAAAAATAGAGAATTAATATACTGATAAATAAGGCATTATTAATGCCGGCTTATTTTGACATCTGAATTCACAGATGCGTTGTAAGGTCTCTCCGAATTTCCGTTTCATTGATTTTAACTGATCAGAACCTAAAAATAAAATATTAATAAAACAAAGAAAATAACATTTTATTACATTGAAAAGTTTATTGACAGTTACACTGAATATCAACAAAATATATTAACACTTTAAAAAATATCTAACAGTTTGGTACTTGGATCATAAGTGTTTTCCCCTAAATAAGTAAGAGTAATAGTTTGGTACTTAAACCATGAGTGTTCACTGTTGGGCAATGGTCAAGACAGTCCGAATACTAAAAAGAAAGACAAAGGTATGAGTAAATAGGAATATAATAATAATTTACATTACAAGGGAGGAAGGTGCCAGTTGTTCTCCAGCGGAATATTTGTTTTAGAAATTTAGGGAAAGAAAGCACTTTACTTCTAAGGAATATATATGACTTTCTATTACCTTTTCTTGCATTATTTTACTTTTTTTACAATATTATGTTTTAATTTATTGAAGTAATTTTGTTATTACCAAACTAAATTTCTATTCTATTCTAAAGGGAGAGTTTATGAAAACGATAAACGTTAATAAACGTTACTGTTTATTTAGGCAGCGGACGTATAATCCACCACCGTTTAAACAGCTGACTAGGATTTTTTATCACTTTAAAATATAATTAAACAACCCTAAGAGTTTAAAACTTGATAGTATAACTTGATCACGGTGGATTTTTAACGGTGGGCGGCATTGATACTACTCTCCTCACCCTGAGTGCGCCAGCGGAGTCTCGATTTGTAAATGTGTACGTGTAAAACTATCATATCAGGAAAAACTAGCTTTTATACTATAAGTGCCAACATTGTGTCGCTGCGTCTCAGACTAATAATTTTGTGTCACTCAAAACGTTTAAAGATCGAAGTCATAGCTGGTGTTGGCCATTAATTTTCGTGTTGCTAGGATTTTATGCGTCATTTTGACAATACAAACATCTTTAAGTTAACATTATTTGCCGTTATTTCCTCTTTTAAAGAAAACATTAGAGTTTTGTTTTGAGCAAAACAAGATCACATAAGTCATTAAAGCAAACTAAATACTGTGATACCCTTGGTTATTTTTTTAAAAGAATTGCCTTTCTAACCCACATAACCGAAACTCATCCCTTTATGGGTTGTCTTATAAAAAAACTTTTCTGTCGTTAGCTAACCCAAATTAAAACATCAAATGACAAAATTTTTTAACTTTGCATATGCTTACTTTAATAACCTTCTTCTAAAAAAACCAAAATAATTTATGTCAAAACAGGCTGATTGTGAAAAAATAACCCTTAAAACCAGTCGGAATTAAATACCTTTTAATTGGTAACCTGTAATGCAAATGGGAATGTAATCTGTTAAATGCCAAAACAAACAAAGACTTAGATTTATTAAAAACAAGAGCTTATAAGAAACTGAATTTGACACAAAATAGACATACCAAAATTAAGGAAACCCAGAATAAAAATACCTGGATATGATGGTTGAGCAAGGATGATTAGAAATGTATTAGAGAACAAAATCACTTATTAGCATGAATGATGAACTAAAAAAATTTCATTTGTGAAAAAGACTAAAGAACGGGTTTCACAGTATTTGCGGAGGTTCTCCTTCCCATTTATAGATTTATGGCTGATGGGGAAAATGTTTATTGGTTGGGGAGAGGTTTAGTCTATGAAGATTTTTGGGGATTCGCTGTTTTGTGTCAAGAACCCTTCATAAATTTGACAATTCCCCAAAACAACCATCCTGTGAACGAGCAGGGCAATAGTTCCCCTTTGGGGAAAATGTGAAAAAATCAAAAAAGTGTAAAACTGTATGTTAGCTAACCAAAATAAAGTAAAACTAAAAACTGACCATGGACTAGTGACAAGACTGTCCTTCCTATCAAACCAGGACTGTACTTAGGGTAAGATTGATTATGGTCCTATCAATGGCTGATACACAAGTAGAAATTTAATTCGAAAAACTCATAACTTGGTCAATGAATTGGGGGAACTATTACAGACTTAAGTTAGGGAAAAAAATTTGAATTAGGTAATAAAATTTGACTGCATTCAAAATATTGCAGCATAAAAAACTTTAATGAACTATGGGCCGAGGATATAACCCAAAGGATATTATTTGCAACAGAATCTTGGATCTTGAGAGTATGATAACTTGATTATGGTTTTTATGTACTATAATAAATGACTTTTTAATAAAAAGATTTCGGGAGTCATTTAAAATCAAATTTAAACATGCAGTAGCGCATATCAAACTCAACTTATCCAAAGTGACCGTGAATGCATTAATTAAAATTTGGTGAGGGCTGCTGAATATCTTTCATTTATAGGCCCCCTTTTCAAGCACACCGATTTTCTCAGATATTTAAGCTTATTTCCAAACCATTTAAAAGTCAGGTGATCCTGTTAGGGGTAAAATCTGAACTTTTTGATGAGAAAAATAATGAACTCAATAAAAATCAATATTAAACCGTTTTTGGCTTTGTATCTACCATTAACACTCCTACTAGGTTTACCATTATCCACCATCGATCAATTTTTTTTAAGAAAATGCAAGGACCAACTTTTGGGACTATCTTTGTCATTCATTCTGCCACGGGCCACTATCCAACCATGTTTAGTATAAAAAGGTTGACAAAAAGGAAGCACAGATGAGACAAATGTCCAACAGTGTAACTAAAAAGATTATATACTATTAAAAAACTTATGAAAAAAGAATTTTAAGTATCTAAAACATCAGGACCCCGATTCTGCAATAGTAATGTTAACCCCTTTAATTTCTGATGCCTTAAACCAAGCTAAGTCTCAAAAAAAATATTTCAATAAAAATTTTTTAAAAAAAACCCTGGATTAAAAGGTAATAACAGAAAAAAAAAACAAAAAAAAAAACCCTTTAACATAACACCTTTTGAGAATAAATTGACCTTCACAGAATATCGCAACAATTTGCACAACTTAATTCAAAAACGTAAACATGACTTTTTTCAAAGCGAAAATTTTGAAGAGCTATGATCTGAAAAAATATATAAAGTTATAAATGAGGATCTGATCAATACTGTTAAACATGACAACAATTTTTAAAATAATCAACAACAATATTCAGTTTAGTAATACTTTAGGTATGGCTAATTTTTCAATGATTTTTGTTAATATTGGTTACAACATGTATAAAGGGAAAAAAGTTCCCAATCCCCTACAGATAAAATCAACAGACCATATTCTATGTCCTGGGGGGGGCCAACAAATAAAAATGAAATTATTAAACAAATAGCCCACTAAAGAATTCCTGTGCTCCTGGTGCTGACGGATAACCTCAAAAATTGTTAAACACCTTCACATGTATATTGCTTCACCACTGCTCACATCATTAACTTGATTTTTTTTTAACAGCTAAAGTCCCTAAATCTTTAAAGTGGCAATAGTCAAACCCATTTACAAGTCAGGGGGGATTTATAGGGAACTATCGACCCATTAGTATCATAAAACATTTTCAAGATTTTTTAAAAAGCCAAAGGGTCGTTTGGGGGACTTTTTTAAACCCAAAAAAATTTATCAAACTGTATGGCTTTTAGGACGGTCTTAGACAATGATGCAGTTTTGAACTGTGTAACAGGTCACAGATAATCTGACAAGGGAAAGAAATGTCTTGCTGTTTTTCTGGATCTGGCGAAAGCATTTGAAGGTGCCCCATGATTTGCTTCTTCGGTTGGAATCTTTGGAAGGGCATGTTTCAGCATTAGGGGTTATAGTAACAGAACGAGTCTGTTAGGGGGTTGACATACGGTGAGTGACCCACTTGAAATCAAGATTGGGATTCAAGGGAATTTTTCTGGCCAGTTCTTTTTTTGCATACATTAACTCACTTTACTAACTTCCCAATTCAGAACGGATCTGTGGTGTCTTTCGCTGAGACACGGCTGTCGTGTTTTTTGGGGATACATGGGGCTCGTAAGAGACTATGCAAACAATGGATAGGTAAAATTAAACACTGGTTGGACTTTTTAAGTTATCTCTAAATGTCTCAAAAACAAACACATTGCTTTTTCACTTACAATGGCAAACCGTCCACATTGAAAATTTATACATTGACAGCCTTAATACTCATTTAGCCCATGTTGATTGCACAAAAAAACCCGGGGGTTGTAATTGACAAACACTTAAAAATGGGATCACCATGTCCTTAGATTAACAAAATATTGAAAATTAAATATAAATTTTTAAAAATTGAGAAAATTTTTAAAAACTCAGCTTTTTTTAAACAGGTAACAAGGATTTGTGGAATCAATACTCAGATATGGTAAAGGGTGGTCTCTACCACAACACTTTATCCAGTTTAAAAAAGCCCCCAAATTTTATACTAAAAAAAATTTTTAGGAAAAAATGACCGTAATTGGCGTTTAATCGACTAGTGTCACTTAATCTTTTACCAGTGAAATCCCGAGAAAATTAAAAAATCTGTATAAAGGCAAACATTTTTATTTAACCTCTTTGAACACCGGCATCTCAGTCCGACTTGAGGTAGGAGACCGTTTTTGACCAAGACAAATATTGTTGATGAAAAATATTTTTTTTGTTTCCAAGAAAAAAAATATTTTGTAGGTTTTTTGACTTTTATGGTATGAGCAAGGAATTTTTTATATTAGAAAATAAAAATATTTATGATATTCTATTCATGTTGTTGTGGTTCTATATTTACTATTAAATATTTATTGTAAAATTATATTTTTAATCAATTTAAGTAGTACCAGTTTCTACCAGACCCGTTAAATTTAGGGCAACGTTGTAGTAATTGCAGGATCTTGTAACATCGCGTTCTCGATATTACTTTCAATGTCTCTTAAATAAATATTCAATTACCTTTCTCCTTTGTGCATGAGATGAAAAGCTTCGTTAATTTGGTCCCAAGGCAAATTATGGGAGATAAATTCATCAAGTTTCACCTTCTTGGCTAGATAGTCATCAACTAGTTTTGGAACACTGTCGATACTCTTCCAACCACCAAAAGCGGTTCCTTTCCACACCCTTCCCGTAACCAATTGGAATGGTCTAGTACTAATCTCCTGCCCAGCACCAGCCACTCCCACGATGGTTGATACTCCCCAACCTTTGTGGCACGATTCCAGAGCTTGTCGCATTGTATGGACGTTACCAACACATTCAAAAGTATAGTCTAAACCGCCGTCTGTCAGTTCGACTAGGACCTCTTGGATTGGTTTCTCATGGTCTTTGGGATTGATAAATTCGGTGAATCCAAATTTCTTGGCTGTAGAATAGTATTAATTAAAAAATATTCATTGGGTTTCTCGTCAACAAATAGTTATTGATAAGTGAATCATCCACAACAACACACACAAGCACAGTTTATAGAGATTTTTTTGGTAACTAAATCTAGTAGCAAACCACCAGTGCTACCTTTTAAAAAGTGATGCATTGAACCTAAAAAACCAAAATCCGTACTAAAGGTTGCCTTTCTCTGTTTTTTATATGAAAAAAACTGTGAAAAAATAGCCATTTTTTTCTTTTAGAGTAAAATTTTTTAATCTAACTGTAATGTAATCGTGTAATCGTGATATTGACAATAGGACTTTTGTAAATAATCAAAAACAAACAAAATGTTTTTTTGCTAACACCTATTCGTGCATTTTTCACTGAGGAAAGTTGGAAAAACCGCTAAAACTGACAACTTTTCAAAAAATTTATAACTTGGAGTCTTTTAAAGTTGAAAAGGCTCAAGGCGGCAATGATATTTTGGACGACTCAGCGTATTAACTGTAATTCTCCAATTTGAATATAGTAAACGGATTATTACACTTCAAATTTTATTTTGCAACTTTAATATCTTTGATTTCCATATAAATTCAGAGAAAAGTGTGAAAAACGGCTTCGAACATTGTGTTCCACGCGCGGACTCGCTCTTGGCGTAGAGTAGTGGGGACTCAAAGCAAGCCGTAGAAATACAAACGCCTGCCGAGGTACTCTTCTTCCAGCTTGCTTTAACGTTTCAGTACTCTGCTTCAAGAACGAGATCGTGCGTTCACCATAATGTTTGAAGCCGTTTTTCAAACTTTAAAAGGGTTTTTAAATTATCATTTTTAGCGGTTTTTCGACTATTTCGCGAAAAACGTACCAATAAGGATTAGTATAAAAACCATTTTGTTTGTTTTTCGATTCTTTAAAAGGGTTTGCGTAGTATCGCGATTAAATTACAATTAAATACAAATTTATCACCCTAAAACAAAAAAAAAATGCTATTTTCACAGTTTTTTCATATAAAAAAAAACAGAGAAAAGCCAACTTTTGAATTTGGTTTTTTAGGTTCAATGCACCTTTTTTTAAAAGATGGTACTGGTAATTTACTGTTACATTTTAGTTACCACAAGAGCTTCTATTTTGCTCTGTAAGCTGTACCACATATTAAAATTCATGTTTATTTAGGGTATTTTTTTAAAGTGTTGCAATGCGATATGTCGAAAACGGGTACAAACATTTTTATGAAATTTTGGTGACTAAGCAAGTAAAGGGGGGGGCATATTTTACGTTATCTCTGACATTCTTTCGTTCATCCCCTATTTAGGGAGGAGTTAATTTTGGTATTTTAAATGGATTGATGAGTTTTTTTTAAATTAAAAAAAAGGTAAAATTGCTCGACTAACTCGCGTTTCCATGTCTAATCTTTTCGCAAATTTAATCACTGGCTTATTAAAGGTCGGAGACGTAGCTTTGAAAGTGCCGATCAAAAGTCTCAATGGGCACAACCACCCAAACCTCACTCAGACTTTTAAGGCCCGCCGCAAATTGTCGAAAAGCCAGCCCAAGTACATGTTTTTTAATAGCAATGCATATTGAATACAGCCCAAACGCCCCACACCCATGACTCCTATGAGTATCCAAAATAAAAGCAAGCCAGTAACTTCTTCTTGACTTACAATCTGTAAGATTTATCCTGTTGCACCTATTCAGCAAAAAGAAAAAGAAGTAAAATGAATGAGAAGTAAAATGAATTGCTTTTATGTAATCTTCATGAGTAGTATCATATAACACAGAAAAACCAACAATTTTAATAAATTTTTCCATTTAGCTTAGAAGTTACAAAAAATACACTGACAAAAGTAGGGACCCACGATCCACGAAACTGTGTTGCTAGCATAACTCGACCCACGAGAAACAATTTGAAATTGAACCTGGCCGTGGAATGGGTTTAATATGCGCCACTTCGTCTAAAAACACGTTTTACAAAATAGCACACGCGTGTGTTGTGCGGGGGATATACATGGGCTGGGTTCAATTTGCGGCGGGTCTAACAGGCCTAACAGATCCCTAATGAAACTGCCTTTAGATTTATCTTTGAAGAATCAATAAAGAGTCGCCACTAGATAGGTTTATAAGAAAAGCCAAAATTTGTTGTTGATGTCCTCTCGATTTTGTATGTGATACCATTATTTACAGGTCAATGTAAGGGTTTCAGGTAGAAATTATCAAAGTAGCATTGGTTTGGCGAAGAGGATTTTTATGCAGAACAGTGTTATTAATAGGCGAAAAGAAAACGGACTTGTAATTTTAACTTTAGAAACAGCTAACATCGTCAACTGTTTGTTTGTTACCTACAGTATATTAATATTTATCACTGAGCCCACACTGGTTGTTTCAGATCTTATTTACATTACTTACCAATTTCAAATTTAGCTGGGTTAACATCAATACCAATAATCCTTGAAGCTCCAGCCAATTCGCAACCCAAACCAACTGCGAATCCTACGGCACCCAAGCCCCATACAGCGCAGGTACTGCCTTTCTCTACTTTGGCGGTGTTTAAAGCTGCGCCATAACCCGTTGGTACGCCACAACCGAGGAGGCATACTTTGTCAAGGGGAGCTTTTTCATTTATCTGTAAAAATTAAATAGGTTGGAGAAATTACAATATAAAGAGTAACACCAAAAATAGCATATTTTTTCACCCTTGCCAGAGACCTTGAGAAAATCCTAAAAATATTCTGTATATGTCAAATTATCAGTAATGGAAAATCAAGATGACCAAATTTGTTGGATTTTTGAAAAATGTCGAAAAGCTTAGGGGTGGTTTTGATGACGCAAAACTGAAATATATGAATAATATCAATACGAATAAACGTAATTCTATTTGTATTTTTTCTATAAAATAAAATCTTAAAATAAAAAATAATTTATTTTCATATTAATAAGAGCGTAATATAGTTCAAAGTCCACCCTTAAACTCGTTAAATCATCCCCTAAATATGAAAAAAAATCAAAAATTACTTGAAAAATCTAGGAAAAATTACTAGGATATTCTAAAATATTAGAAATTTAAATCGTGTACCTCCCACCAATATCTGTTTAAGGAAATCACCCCTGTAACGAGGGGGTGAACTATCCCCGAACTTGGTAATATACGTTCTCATATAGATCTTCATTGATGTCATCCACACCTTTAATATTATTCTTAACATCAACGCCTTTTTAATGGGAGCGCAATTCAACTTCTTCCATTATTCGTAATCGTCATAATATACGTACTTTTTCGGAAATTCTTGTGCAAAATATGTACTGCACAAAAATATAAGAAATAACTATAAACCTATGTTTGGAATGTTTTAAAACGCGTTCTTATTTTTTTTTCTAACATTTCCAAAATTTTAGAAATACGTTCGGAACTTTCCAATAATTCCATTTCTATGGAAATATTTCCATGTACAACACTAATAATGCTTGTTTAGTCGAAAGCGTCCCATAATGATAATTTCACAGTATATTACTACTGAGTCTCCCGCATTTTATTTAATTCCTATAGGTGTACTAAGCTGCATTTCTTATTAATGGATATACTAAATGTAATTTCGTTAAATTTTTATTAAAACCTCAGATTTTGGTAACCATCACGCTTCGCGTCCATTTAGAATTTGGCCAACAAACTTTAGATGGTAATGCTTCAATAAATATAATATAACAATTTTTGGCAAAAGTAATAGTCATAACTAACTATTTAATGATTAAGTTATTTAAATTTCACTTTAAAGGTACAATATTAAAATTTATAAAATTTATTAACCAGTTTTTGAAACAAAGCCTGTTGATTACGAAAGTGTCCACATAATAAAGATTTCACGAAATACAAAGTCCATTTAAATTCTCTGACAAGCCCTTTCATTTCTTATTAATGGTATTACTTATGTAATTTCTGTTAATTTTTTTATTACTCCCAGATTTTTATTTGGTCATTTAGAATGGAAAACTTATGATGATAATGCGAAAAAATAATAAAAATTTTATTGCGCATGTAATACCTATCTAATATTTAATGATTACAGATAAATACAAGGTCAACTAAAATTATAAAATTTATTAACCAGTTAACAAAGCCTTGAACTTAGTATTACATGAAAGGTCAAAAAACTATTTTCTTTTTAAATAAATATTTCAATTTATACACATTTGATATAATTTATAGACTAAAAGCATGCTGAGGCATCTAAAACTTCTTTAATGATTTGGAAAATATTTCAAAATAAATCAATTAAAAGCTGCAATTTAGCGTTTTAATTACAGGGAGAGATATTGAAAACAACTACGGTAAAACACTAAAAATTGACCGTGTATGAAATACTGACATTTGCCAGAAAAATGGGTAATATTGTTATGGACTTTATGTGTTTCTAATGTATACAGTTGTAGAATTATTTAATTAATTATTTTATTTTATCACTTTCTGAAAACAATTTGATTTTATTTAACAAATAATGTAAGGTCCACTTCCCTTAGACCTCATGCACAAGGTGAACATGAGATCGGCGGATGACTGGGCTCACAAACGCTGTGGGACACCAAGCGAAGGAATAGTTATCTATACAGATGGCTCGAGGAAATGGCACAGGCTTCGGTTTCTATATAGAAAGAACGAAATACAAGTTCTATGGAACAATGAGAAAATATGCAACCGTATTTCAGGCGGAAGTTATGGCAATAGTCAAAGCCATAGAATACTGCATTAATAGAAGATACAGGGGAAAATAAGGGCAATTTCTTTATTCCATCAATAAAAACTACGCTGAATTTATGCGCTGAACGTCAAATGACGTTCTGAGAAGTTCTGAAGGAGCGAAACGAAATGTTTAAAAATGCTTTGCTGTTTGTTCTGCAACTGTAAATGCTCAGCTGATTGTTGTGTTTCTCTTCCGTATTTATTTATATTTTTTGCTCAAGTATTTTATAAAAACGCTTTGATGAAATCCATTGGACTCTCCAGTGGTAGTTTAAAAACGGTTTGATTAATTAGCGCTTAATGCGCTGGATCCATTGATGCAATTAAAAACTTGCATATGTACTGACAGTAAGGCAGCGATCGGGGCGGACTTCAATAGGGTGGAAATGAGAAACCTGACAGGCATAAAGGACTTCAATAGGGTGCAAATGAGAAACCTGACAGGCATACTGACAAGTCATTGTAGAAACAGACACTATCTCAACAAGATAGGAAACAGCGAGACAAGTACATGTAGATGGTGTGGAGAGGGAAGAGAGGACGCCATACATATACTTAAAGATTGCCCAGCACTACAGCACTAGGCACATCAGGGGGAAATGTCTAGGAACGGCATGGCTGGACCTAAATAACATAAGATTTCTACCACTAACAGGACTTGCATCACTAGTGAGGAAATTGGGGCTCTAGTAAGCAAAAGGACAGCACTATATTAGTGTAAAAGGAATGCATACATAAGAGAGAGTACAGGGTGACGGAACTTGTGTATGCTTAAGGATTGGTGTAGAGCATAATGGGCTTAGAGCCCCAGCGAGGGAATTCACCATGCTATGATAGATAAATAGATAGAAGATCAAAGAAACAGGGGTTCCAACTATATCTTTTGTATCTGTTGCAGAACTACTGCAACATATGTAATATATTACTAATATATATTTTTTTAATCACCAAATAAATCTATTTTTTTTGCCCGGTCAGCACTCCAAAAATAAATATTGATTTTAAAATAATTTCTCTGAAAATCCAGCTAAATAACCATATTTTCAGATATTTAAATTAAGTCTGTGTTCTGTGGCCACGCTTTTGTCGTTGGTAGTGGTAAAAATTGTTGCCAACAACTGAAAGTATTTAGACATTTTACTGTTTTTTCAACAATACTAAATATTTTTAAATTTAAAAATTTAGAAAATACTTAATAAAAAAATTCACTGGAAGTTATAATTTGCAAGTCAATTTTTTTTGGTAAAACAAGCAACTAAATTGTATGTTTAAAACTGGTGAAAAACAAGATATGGACTTGGAATGGAAATGGAAAATTTTAATAGTGTTTTACTCATACATGGACTAAACGAAATATTAAATATATTCTTAAATTAACAACTTGGCATGTAAAAAAACATATTTCCAATAAAATACTAAGCAATATAAAAAAAAATCTTGCATGGCTAATATTTTACCTTTATCACCTTTATAAGATAATATGTATAAAGAAACTTTTGAATTGATACTTGAAGAAAATTTTTAAGATAAACTTTTAATATAGTAAAGATATAAAGGTGACTTGTTTTCTATACATGAAAAACACTTTTTAAACGATTTTTTAACATAAATTATTACACCTGAACCCACTATTTTCACTTACTATTTTTTTCTACATTTTAATAAAAAATGACTTAGTTTTAAAACTACAATTTATAGAAAATCTATACAAACAGACAGACACTAACTTTAATTAAACAGTAACAGTAAGAGGGGAGTTCTAGAAGCCTGTATGATAGAATAAAAATGATTTGTTCTAATCAAAATATTAATAATAAAAAATAATTTTTAGTATTTTTTTTTCCTGCATTTTAATAAAAAAACGACTTAGAGTTTTAAAACTAAAATTTATAGAAAATCTCTACATATAGACAGACTAACTTCAATTAATTGTTAATAGGAAGAGTGGAGTTCTAAAAGCCTGTATGATAGAATAAAAATAATTTCTTTCAATCAAAATATTAATAAAGGAAAAGAATTTTTAGTGGACTTTTTATTTTAAAATAGTTATCCCCATAATTCTATGAAAAATCGTTTTAAATTGGTACAACATATTTTTTATTAGACTTATAACAAATCAGGTTTTACTATACAATCCTAGCATTTCAGAAAAAAATAAATGAATGGGAAATAAATTTAGCATTGATAGCATTATTACAAATGTTTTTTATAAAATCTCTTGTAAATGTAATAAATTTTATAAAAAGGTAAAACTTCCAGAACATTAGCTAAAAGAGCGTCAAACATACATTAAAAACAGAATCCCACAAATCAATGATTTATGATTTTTATTTACAAAATGTTGCTATTACTCACCAAATATTAATAATATTTTTGGTACTGCAAAATTACAAGCACAAAAATACAAGCCATAGTATAAAACATATTTACAAAAATAAACTTTAAAAAATAAAAAAAAAACGAAAAGTATTTTTTATCAAACCTAAAGTTTACTTGAAAGGAAATAAATAAAAAAAAAAGTTTTACCAATTTATGTATTATATTAAAATTAAGGCAACCTGATATCCATTTTAATTAGAAAAAAACTTAAGGGCAATTCAAAAATGGTAAAAACAATCAAATATAATAAAAAAAATTGGATTTACGGACATTGTTAACATACAAAAAAAACCAAGGCCTAAAATAACTTACTTAAACATACCTAATAGTACAATAAAAGCAAAAACCTTATTTCAAAAGTTTTCAGTTTATTTAAAAAATAACTTCTAGTTTGTATTTGTAATGTTTCAAATTTCAATTTCTTTATATTTTTATTTTGTGTGTTAAAATATTTTTTAATATAGAAAATTTAGTTATTAGTTACAGTTTTTTATAATCAACCTGTACCTGATTGGGATTAGCAAATTTGTTTATAAAAAATATAATTCCAACCTATTAAGTTTTTTGATAGCATATAAAAAAAATTTAAAAGGTGTTTAAATTACGTCTTACTTACCTTAGTAACAGAAATATCAGCAACCACAGTGTACTCACTAAAAGTAGAAGTACCCATGAAGTGGTAAACTGTTTGACCCTTGCAGGTAAACCTTGAAGTTCCATCAGGCATAACACCTCTACCCTGGGTTACTCTAATCTTCTGGCACAGGTTAGTCTTGGGGGATTTGCAAAACTTGCATTCTTTACATTGAGGAACATACAGAGGGATAACGTGGTCACCTAACAATTATATTAGTGACAGTTTTGTCGATAAAAAAAAAGTCATAAGATAGATATATTCAAACAATATTCAACTTTGTTTAAAATTTTTAATAGAACCTACCAGGTTTAACATTGGTCACTCCTTCACCAACACTCTCGACTATGCCAGAACCTTCATGTCCCAAAACAACAGGAAATATTCCTTCAGGATCAGCACCACTTAGAGTGTATGCATCTGTATGGCATACGGCAGAATATAAAATTTTAATTCTGACTTCATGGGCCTTTGGGGGTGCCACTTCAACAGTCTCGAATTTTAGATCTTCCTTTGGGCCCCATGCTACAGCGGCTTTGCATGTGATAACCTAAACATTCTTAATTTAAAATGTTATTTTTGGTAGAAAAAAAATTAAAATAGAAAAATACGTACTTGGCCGGCAGTCGACATGTTTCCTGGTGTTGACCTTCGCTCTGTAAAGGAACTTACAAAGTGGAAAATTAACTTTTTTTAATTTGAAATGTTGATAAAATTTAAAATTAATAATAATGGGCTAGAAAAGGATGAAATGTTTTCCACATCAGTGACTGTTGATACAACTTCTTAAATTTTTAAGACTTTAAGAAATAGCAACAGTTGGAGTGCATTCGAAAACCTAGTGTGCGTTTAAAAATTACCCTTCGAGCATACACCTTCTTGGCGCATCTTTCCGCTTGGCCGTGCGAGAGAGAAAAAATAGCAGTATAACCTTTCTTTTCCGCTTAACGTGCCTAATTGGTCGAAGGTGGGGGTATGTACTTCGCGTTACGTGAATCGGTAAGTGGGGTACATGCTTTTTTGCACCGACCAATCAGGCACGTGAAACGAGAGAAAGGTTATACTGCCATTCTTCTTACTTTCTCGCACACTTGTTCGCGCGGCCAGGTGGTAAGGCTGCCTCTAGCTGGTAAATATTGAAAGTTCTATCAAAATGTATTGCAGTGCCCACTCATTACATTATTTCCATACTTTCCTTTGCATTTAACTTGGTTTTTGCTATTGCAATTTGGACTAACACAAAATATTAGCGATAAATTCAAATTAAATCAAAAGATTTTTAAACTTTACATTCTTTTTTACCTAACGAATACGCAGAGCTGAATGCACCCACTATTATGACTCATAACTGAAGGTCATCAGACTGTCAATTTTGTTTAAACGTCAGTTGAAGGGTGTGTGTCATTGTGAGCCAAATATTTTCTTTTTAATGATTTTTTAATATATAATTTATTTTAGTCATGTAGGCGAAAATCCTTTTTTAAAAGTTTTAACACATTTTACGGCCCAAAAGCCAGTTTTAGTTTTGTATTTATTTAGACAGTTATTTAACCGGCAAGTATAGTCATTTCAAAATGAATTTCTTATTTAAAAAAAGAAAACCGAGGGAAGAGACCACTGCCGCTATAATAGGTAAAGAATCTTAAATTATTTAACCTTACCTACCTATTGAAAGTATTTAACTCGTTACTGAAATATGTCATAAAATAAGAAACCCTTCTGACTGATATAAAAATTAAACTATGTACTTAACAATGTGTTACTAAAACATGTTTTAAAAGCTGTAACCCCTTCTGTCTGGTATGAAACTATTTAAAGGAACCTAATATGGATATATACACGCGGTCCTAAATTAATGCGTGAAAAAAATCGCCCAGTCTAGAAGATAAAAGTTAGATGAGATAATAAAAAATATTTTATGATAATCAGATAAAAAGTATCCTGTATAAGTTACAGACTTAAAATTGTGGAGTAATAATTACTCATATGAATAATTTAGAATCTATTTAGTACCTATTTTCTAATAGAAACACTTTGTCTTGTTAGTTTATGTATACAATTTTTTTTTACTATTGTTTTTTTTTTGTAGCTCTTGAAGTATTTATCATCTTTTTGATTATGTACATTAACTTGATTTTGCCTGAAAATTCTCAGATTTTTATATTTTTTTAGGTAAACCAACAAATGTGAACCATGACATTCATGTAACAGTCACATCAGATGGAATCCTGGAAGGTCTTCCTTCCTCATGGGTTCGACAAATCGGCACACAAATTACAAAGGCTGAGCAACATGAAAATCCAGAAGTTGTCAAAAAAGTTTTGCAGTATTACAATTTTTCTGTTAAAAAACATGGAGGCCAAGCACCAGATATCAAGCATATTTTTACAGAAAAGGACATTGATGAAGAGTCCAAGGAAATGGATTTATATATGAAGTCAAAAGATGCTCATAAAAGTAAAGATTCAGATTTGTCAGAAGATTTAGACCGATCAGTTAGTGGGTATGAAAGGTATATATTTTATATATTTACTGTTTTTTAAAGTTTTTACTTGTTTAGTTTTGGTAGTTATAAATATTCTGAGATTTTTATTTATATGAAGTAACATAGAAATCTTTATACCCAGTAAAAGTTATTTTATTGATTTAATTTTACATAGATTTTTATCTTTCTTTTTTGTCAAAGGTATGTTGTCACATACCTTTTTTAATCAGTTAACTTAAAATATTTATTTATTTACTTTCATAAATAAATAAAATAAATAAATATATAACTGTTAGTTAATGAAATTATTTAATATTTATTTTTTAATAACTATAATTGAATAAGGAGAATATGCGAAAATAATAGTTATGCCTAAGCCTGAAAATTAAACCCACAGGACACAGGACTAATGCTTCTGAGTTGTGATGATTATAAGCATACATAGTCTTTACATCTTAACAATGCTTTAAGAACATCTGCATAGTCTCTCTGTAAACTTATATTTGCCAAACTAAAAAATATGGCATTATATAATTCCATTATGACTTGATGGTCCATTAAAATTTAATATTAATGTATTTTTTGCTTGTTTTTTTTCATTCCAAATATTGCTTTTGTATTAATATTTATGTTGAATTTAATATTTTTTATTTTTATGACAACTGACCACAATCAGCTATTTTTGTTGATGCATATTAAGAGACGTCTGGGAATTTATTTCATACATATTTTGGGATATTTTATGCTCAAATGCTTAAAACTCATAATAAATTATTAAAATGGATGATTTTTGATAGATTAACTGAAGTAAAAATGATAGTATTTAAATCAGTTGGAACCATTTTATAAAGGCCTTAAGGTTAACACTTATACTAATGCTAATACTAATACTAAAATTGAATTCTGACTTATAAACCCAGCCTTAGTCTTCTTTATTTTAATATATCTATATTATGTATTTTAAATTTAAAACTGGTTGAAATATTGTTTTAAATCTTTAAATTTAGAAAAAGAAGTACCTATACATGAATATTGCCCAAGTTTTATCAACAGCCTTACACTTGGAAATTTAACATCCTTAATTAGAGTAAAAATTTAAATTTAGCAGATTCAGTTTTTAAACATTGTTTGCAATGTGTTTATGATGTCTAGATGGTGAAGAAGAACTTATTATTGTCAACTGAGAGAGTTTAACAAAGGCCAAATAATTGGGTAATGAGAAGTTATAATTTGGAAAATTGCTGACAGAAGTCTAGATACTGTGGCAATAATTGTCAAGTAAGGTTTTAGGAAACACACAAAAAGAGCCATATTTAAATATTTATTTAGTAGGCCTGGTGGAGGATAGCCTGTGTAGATTCTGCCAGGAGCCTGAAGAAACAGCCGTACATGTGTGGTGCCACTGTGAAGCACTGTGTAGGCTTAGGCTTACTAGGCTTTGTGAGGAAAAGCCAAAACCGGCAAGATATATGGAGTGGCTAGTGTCAAGACTCTGGAGTCTAGTTAAGAAGACGGGCCTGGACAAGGTACTCTAAAGAACGATAGGAGAAACCACAATAAATCTGGCAAGGTTGCAGTGGTGGAGGTCATTTTTGCCATCTCCGCTTAAATAATCTAATCTAATCTAGTAGTCCTAAGTGAGATTTTGCTTAGATATACATGGTGGTCTGGCCAGGATTTGAAGACAATGTAGTAAAGGATAAACTTGACCATTTTTTAAAGAAATTATATGTGGATGGCATTTGTTATGGTGCATATGCTTATCACAGGTTCAGTACAAACTAAATGCTATGTTCATATAGGACTGTTGTTTCTTATTTTCGTAGCCAATTTCGGATTCTTTTGGTTAATTTTAGTTTAGTTTTCTTGCAAAATGGACATAAATATGTTTATAGTTTTATATTGGTATTATTGAAAAACACATACATCTGTTAATAGAAAATATTATAAGTCAAATGTCTCATTTGGGACACTTAAGAAGAGATGAATTAAAATTGTACCAATATACGGTCAGAACACTTCAATGCATATATGTTGCCACTAGCGACTGATCAGGTGAGATTTCTGAATCAGCCAATCGGTTTTCTGTGAAAAGACTGAATGGCAATAATGACCAAAACGGCGAAATTGCCGTAAGAGTTTTGCAGAGTACAGTGTGAACATGCTCTTCTAAATATAAGCATCACTACAAAACACGGTAAAAAGACCGATTCGGTTAATTAACCAAATCGGTGTTGTGTGAACAGGCCGTTACAGTTTAAAAGTTGGAGAATGCAATTTTATACCATAACTCTCAAATTCGATTTTTAAACAAGATAATCCTGAGCACACACAAGTAGATTAATAGTAAATTACTTTGAGGTTGCTCAAATGGATATTTTATTGTGGTCTCCAAGATAACCTGATTTATCACCCAATTGAATATGTAAAGTCAGCCTTTGTCATAGGCTTGAAATGACCTAAAATAGAATACTTCAAGAGGATATTGTGAGTAACTGTGTATCAGAAGAAGAAGAAGAAATGTGTATCATCTTGCTTGCAACACATTATCAAATGTGAAGCTAGGTTATCTATTTCAGTTTGTTTTATTTGGGTTACTCGCCTTTCTACTTTTTTGAAAATGAGACCCTCTTGGTCTGGGTCCCGGGGTATACTGGCAGATCGCCTGCAATAAAAAAGAAAAAAATCCCCCAAAAACCCCAAAAAAATCACAAATATTAATCTACGTTTCGGTGGCAAGTCGGCCACCGTTATCAAGATAGGAACTAAAACAAAAAATTAAACTAAATTTTAAGAAATTTTTGGTCTAAAAATTCTGATAGCTTTTTGAACTTTTTAATGATGTTTTGTCATAAGTGACACTAGGTTATTAGACTGGTGTACATATAGTATTTAAAAAGACCAGAAAGGTGGGTGATATGGTGTGTTAATTGATTTTAAGTTTACCTGAATTTACTTCAGCATTAAGCATAGGTAACCATGTATTATTTAAATTAACAGATAATGATGCTACAC
This sequence comes from Listronotus oregonensis, assembly GCA_019359885.1. Taxonomy (NCBI): domain Eukaryota; kingdom Metazoa; phylum Arthropoda; class Insecta; order Coleoptera; family Curculionidae; genus Listronotus; species Listronotus oregonensis. Next base: position 406,633 of record JAHBCN010001694.1, on the reverse strand, counting down.
ATCTGTCTTTAGTTAATGAAATAAATGTACTTTCCTTTATTTTACCTTTTTTTTGAACAAGTCTCCTTTGCTAAAATGCTAGAAGCATTCCAGTTTATTATGTGGTTATTATCAAATGCGTGTTGACAGATTTTTGATTTGTAGAATTCTGTGTTTCTAATATATTATGTTCTATGTTCTTTTATGCATTTGGCTAATGGTCTGGAAGTTTCACCTATATAAAATTTATTACATTCACAAGGGATCTTATAAATGACATTTTTTGTGTTTTCATTTATATTGTATGGTTTTGTTTTTGTTACTTGGGATCTAATGGTGTTTTGTGTTTTAAAGATAGTGCGAATATTAAATTTGTTACCTATTCGTTGAATTTTATTTAATAAGCCAGGAATATATGGTAAAAATAGATTTGTAACAGTTTAAGTATCTGTTTGTATGTGTAGGTTTTCTGTAAATTTTGGTTTCGAAATTATTTACATCTTTTTTCATTAGGATATCAAGAAAAGGAAGTTGTAAGTTTTGTTCTTTTTTTAAGGTGAAATAAATAGTGGGTTCTTGTGTATTAATGTGTGTTAAAAAATTATTTAGACAATTTTCGTCATGTTGATAAATAGAAAAAATATCATCTATATATCTCCACCAAACTAAAGGTTTATAATGAAACTTAGATTAATATTTGTGATTTTTTTGGGTTTTTTGGGAGGTTTCGTTCTTTTTTGTTGCAGGCGATCTGCAAGTTTATAGGGGTCAATAGGGCTGGACAGGGTCAGCCCGTATACCCAGGGACCCAGACCAAGAGGGTCCCATTTTCCAAAAAGTAGAAAGGCGAGTAACCCAAATAAAACAAACTGAAACATGAATCCGCCACAAAACTCTAGAACATAGGTTATCTATACCAGAATAAATTCATCATTTGCTTCTAGTGTCTTTCTAAACGTTTATATGAAATAGTATTAAAATTATTTTTACTGGGTGTTTGGTTTTCAATGCCATTTAGTATATTTATATAGTTCTAGATCATCTTTGCCTCCAGTTACACCATTAGGAGGTGAAGTAAATAACTTACTTCAGACAAAGAATTTGGCCAGGAATATAGAGGATCTCACTATAGAAGCAGAAGAAATTGAATATAGGAAACCAAGTATTACCGATGATGATATTTATAGGCGTAAATCAGGAATGAGTGATGCTGATTATATGAGGGAAATAAAAATGATTTGCAACCCTGGTAATCCTTTGGACATTTATGAAAAGAGATTAAAGGATTTAGGTGAGTATTGATTTATATTAGTGTGTTTAAGTTATATATGTAATAAAATTTTAGTTTTTGTTACAGAGGTTTCTCTAGTTTATGGCTTATAAGTGATTATAAATATTTGCATTTATAGGTTCTGGAGCTTCTGGAATGGTATTTGAAGCATTTAATAAACGAACTAAAGAACTAGTTGCTATAAAAGATATAGATATGACAAAGCAAGCTAAAAAGGACTTATTGCTCAGTGAAATTAAAATTATGAAAAATTTCCAACATAAAAATTTAGGTAAGTATTTATAGGGTTTCCAGCCTCAGGCTACTCAGGAAAATATCAAATGGCCTTTAATTTCAGATTATTCCTTATGAAAATGTTAATAAGATTTTTTGTTTAGGACAGCTAAAACAATAAGTGTCCTAATTTAATAAATATTTTAAAAGATATTTTTTCTGTGATGTTCTTACAAGTTTATTTAAATTTTTAAAATAATATTTTGTATAGAATTTCATGTTATCATTTTAATTACTTCAACTTTTCTTTTTAATGTAATATTGCAATTAAGTTATTTAGCCTAATATGGTTTTAAATTTTTAATAGAATTATTTTTGTCTTTTTTAGTAAATTTTTTGGATGCATTTGTTGTTGATTATGATCACTTGTGGGTGGTGATGGAATTATTGGATGGAGGTCCCTTAACCGATGTTGTTACTGAAACTGTGATGAAAGAAGGACAAATTGCGGCGGTGTGTTATGAGGTAAGATCTAAACTAAAATGTCTTATTCGATAGGTGTTTTTTTTTAAATAATATTTACCTAAAATATAGCCATAAAAAATAATTTGGTAACAGTTTAAATGCAATATGATTGTGAAAATTTAACCTTTTTATAATTTAAATGTTCCTGTAGATAGAGATACAGCAACAGTGAAATTACTTTTAAAAATAGCATTTAGATTATCTACTGACAGTATATAAATTGTTTAAGCTACAGTTGATAGTTTTTAAATTATAACAGACAGTAATTTAAGAACTAGTTTATATATTAAATAAATGTTCTTTGTGGGGGATTTTTTGAAAATAGTAAAAATATTTTGTTTGGGTTTCATACCATTTCTAAAAATAAAAAATTAAAAAAATTAATAGACTTTGGAATCTGTTACAGGAAAATAAGTTAGTGAAAATAATTATATCACATAATTTTAACTCCTCGGAAAACATTTTGTATGTATGTATTGGCGAAAGGGGGTTTTTGTCAAATTGACTGATACAACTAACATGTTACCATTTTGACAGACACAATGTTTGTTCTAAAGACATTGGATACCAATAAAACGTTTAACCTACCCACTATTTTGGGTAATTTAAAAATCATTATGTAAGATTTGTCTTTGTTATCAACAAGTTACATTAATGTAGGTTAAAACTCGCAATTATTTACCTGGATATGAGTGTATAGATTCTCTTGCCAAAGAAAGTATTTTAAATGCCCTACCTGCTAAATATAGCTTTAGCCTTAGTAATGCAAAATCGATTGTATTTCATAAATTAAACATAAGGTGGAAAGATACACCTACTAGATACTCTTAACCAGTAGTATTCCCAAAAATTATTGGCAAAACCATTCCATCTAGACGTTTTATAACTATCGGCATATGTATTTAATTTAGATATGCTTGTTATCCTGCGCATTTAAATAAAATGCGTTTATTGCCCTCAGTCATGTCAGATTAAAAGTGGTCTGGATCATATATTTTTTGAATTTAAAACTTTAACCACAGAATGCAAAGTTAATACCCTATTTAACATCCTACTTCCTGCATCCTTACAAAATAGAAAATTATATACTGTGCTTATCAGCTTTCTAATTAAAATTAATTTAAAATTGTAAAAAAATGATAAGAAAATTTAATAGTTTTATTTCCTTTACTTCCAAACTTTAACCTTTCTCTGTGTGTCTAAAACTGTTTTGTTCATGAAAAAAATTGCCACCCCTGTGTCGTGAAGCTCGTGTCCTTGTCTTTATGTGTTAATGTCCTACATCTAACGGAAGTTTAATGTTTTTTTGTTAAAAAAATCAGTACTTTTTATAAATGACCTTTTATCTTGAGGCGGGCTGCGTGGCTAAAGACCAAAACCAAAAATAAATAAATAAGTAACTAAAGCCACCAACAAGCTTTTTATATATAGAAAAATAAAGAGTGTCTTTTATATTTTTGTTTTATTTTTTCTTTAGTTTTAGAAGTGGTGTAAAACCCAAAATCACCCCTTTTTATATTAGTAGTAGTAAGTATTGCAAAATATGAATTCACAATAGAGAAAGAGCAAAATTCGGCTCTACCTGTTCTCGACGATCTAGTCACATGAAATAATGGACATATACAAACTTCGGTATACAAAAACCTACACACACTGGACAATATTTACATCAGAATTCTAATCACTCTAACGGAATGAAACAAGGGGTCATACGTACTCTATATAACCTGGCTGTGACCTTGTGTAACAGTAAGGAATCTCTGCAAAATGAAATAAGTAATATAGCTAGGGATCTTAAACAGAACGGCTACAGTGAGAGACTAGTTAAGGAAACAATAGACAAATATAAAAATAAGACAAGAAACTCTAACTTGAACAAGATTCCACGGGACCAAATATTTATGACAATTAAAGGAACTTACTAAAACGAGATCGGACAACAATGTTTCACGATGTATCTATCAAATTCCCTGTGAATGTGGTGAGGTATACATCGCGGAAAGAGACAAGAAACTCTAACTTAAACAAGATTCCACAGGACCAAATATTTATGACAATTAAAGGAACTTACTAAAACGAGATCGGACAACAATGTTTCAAATAACGGCTGTATCTATCAAATTTCCTGTGAATGTGGTGAGGTATACATCGCGGAAACATACGGAGTGCGGTGAAACGTCAAAATCAGGGATTGCCGAACACGCATGATCAAAACAACGCCGCATACAATGGTCGAAAGCAAAAATTATTCATAAAGAAACCCACTGGAAGAAAAGAAACTATAATAATTGCAAACAACCAAAACATATTTAGCAAACCTAGTATCGACATTCCAAATATCTGGCAGTCGTTGCTGAACCGTGAAAAATCGGCCAAGCTTCGGTGAACAATGGATTGTATATAAGTCGTAGCTTCTAAGAATAGTTTTTAGAGTTTTCACTTAAAAACGTTTGGAGATAAATCACTAACCGAAACGTTGTGTATCAATTTACAAATAAAGACAATAGAAGTCCAAGATTGTAGTGTCATTGAAACCATAACATTGTGTAACACTTTCAAAGAAAAGTTTATTTAGTAATGTATGCTACAAAATTATGGAATTGTCATAACTAACTGTTCAACTAAAAGAAGTAATATTTATTAGCACAAAATCTAGTTTAATTTTAATTGTATGTACATAGTACAAACATATGTATTTTTTAATATTTGCATCTTTACTAAACACATAAAACATTATCTTTTTTGATAACTGCTATTTTTAGGTATTACAAGCAATATCCTATCTGCATACACGGGGCACGATCCACAGAGACATAAAGTCTGACAACATCTTGCTGGGCATGGATGGAACTGTTAAAGTCACAGATTTTGGGTTCTGTGCAAATGTCACTGGAAATGAACAACGGTAAGAAAAAAAAAAATAAATATATATATATATATATATATATATATATATATATATATATATATATATATATATATATATATATATATATATATATATATCAATGAATAAATATATATATATATATATATATATATATATATATATATATATATATATATATATATATATATATATATATATATATATATATATATATAATGAAAAGGTCTTACAAAATAATTACAATTTCCTTGCTGTGTGTACTTGAGAAAGTCTTCTTCTCAATTTAGATTTTCATTTAAGTAAACTAATTATATTTTTATGTTACTTATATTTTTTGTAGAGAAACCATGGTCGGGACACCGTATTGGATGGCTCCTGAAGTAGTAACTAGGCAAAAATATGGCAAGAAAGTTGATATTTGGAGTTTAGGCATTATGATTGTTGAAATGTTGGATGGGGAACCTCCATACCTAAGAGAACCACCTATTAGAGCATTATATTTAATTGCAGGTAAAACAGTGTATATTTTTATACAGTGCGGTTTTTAAAAGTTCTTCCCCCCTCCATAAACTTTTGAACGGAACAAGATATCGAAGACAGGTAAAATTAAGGTTGGGACGTTGGGTAGGCAGAAGTAGGCCCTTAGAATGACTGGCTAGGTCACCTGATATGACACTTCTTGACCTTTTTTTGTGGGGAATGCATAAAATTTAGCGTGTACGTTATGCAGCTAGAGTTAATACAAAAAGCATTAACATGGACTAAGGGATATGCGGCAGTATTACTCCAAAAATTTTAAATAATGCTAAAAATGAATTTATTTATTTATTTAATTCCCAACCAACTATACAGTGTATTACAGAGAATATAATGATAAAAAATAAATAACTTTAACAAGAACTCGTTAATAAAACAGTCGAATTAATTTTAAATATTTTTTTATATGCATTTTAAACAATGATATATTTTTTTCTTTTTAAAATTTTTATTGATAGTTTATTATACATTTTTATTCCGTCATGGAGTATTCCAAAATTACTTTTGAATTGTTTGTAATAAATTTGTTTGTCTAGAATTATCCCCATGTAAAGTATTAATATTTTTAAGTATTATATTTGTTTTTTATTATTTAATTTCAGGGATTAAATGTACCTATATACATGTTTTTAATTTGTAACTATGATTAATATCAAAATAATTATTTGGTTTAAGATATGGTAATTTTTAAATACATGTAATAATTTTATTATAAAGTCTTTTTAAAGGTGTTAATATTCTTAGATTTGCTGAACCCCATATTAAAATTAAATATTGCAATTTTTAGTGTATCAAACTAAAAAAAATACTTTTTAGAAATTTTAAAGGTACATAATTTCCTATCCTAAAAAAAATCCTATTAATTTAAAATAGTTTTGAAGATATTCTATATGTTTTCTATAATTTAAATTTTTATCAATATATAATCCTAAAAATTTTCAAACAAACTTCTTTAATGTCAAGAAGTGAACGGTGAATATTTTAAGCAATTATTAAAATAGTGGTAAAGTCAAGTTCTGTTGCAATTAATACTTATTTTAAGTCATTTACTTGTAAAATATTTAAGTTAAATTTTAAATGTTTGTATGTCTAGAACGGCTGGTCCATTTTTTAATAACAAAATGGTGTTAAGTAGAGATTCAAAGGGCCTTTAAAACGAGGTGCTACATGACCCCCTTTCCATAAAAAAAAAGCTAATAGTGCCATCTTGGCACTAGGTCACGCGGCCACAAAATAATCATTTTTATGCCAAAAGTTTCAGTAATGCCTTTTTACTGAAATTTTTCCCAACCTCAATATCTTGTCCCTTTCAAAAGATAAGGGGGAAGAGGTTTTTTAAAAACCGCACTGTATATATAAATTAAGGTTAAACGGGTTTCATGTTTGCCAAAATAATGTATTTTCTTTTAGCCAATGGCAGACCAAATATTACAAGGTTAGACACTTGCTCCCCACTGCTCAAAAGTTTTATAGACGCCTGTTTGCAAGTTGACGTTGACAGGAGGGCTACAGCATACGAACTCTTAGAACATGATTTTCTCAAAGAACGAATGGAACTTAGAAGTTTAACTCCTCTAATAAAAGCCGCAAGAAGGATTTTAAACAAGAATTAGTAATTTTTTAATATCTATGGGCGTCCTATAAAAGGAAAAGTGTATATACTTTCAAATCATGATTTATATACCAGCATCTTTTAGTTAAGAAGAAATACTGAAAATATTACTCTAGCAAGTGTTTTAGCGGATTTTAGCTATTTCAAGAGACGTGGAACATCGTTTTTTATCGTGTTTTAATTAACAAAACTCTGAATAATCTGACAAAATTGAATTGTAGGTACTAGTCTCTTTTTGTTAATTACAACATTTGACGGATATACATATTTTGGACGTGTTATCCAGGATCTTAATAATAAATACATATTTTTTTAATTTTATGAATACAGATATTATAACGATAAAATTACCCATTTTTAGAATATAAATAAATACATATATTTTTTTAAATTGTATAAGGTTTTCATTTATATTTTAGCACCTATTCAGGGAGAAAGTTGTAAAAATACTTAATAATTGTATAATTTTTTTATTTCTTTTATATAGGAATCGCTTAAATATTAATATTTTTCAATGAAATTTCCTATGTGTTTTCTAATAAAATAAATAAAGGCCTTCAAGGTAGCTTCCGTCATATCAAGTTTTCGAATTATTAGTTCAAGAATCTATGTAAGTACAGTAGCTAAGATACTCTGTCTAGGATATTGTGCTTTTTAAAGAACTTTAAATCATGCTTTAACTATTAAGAATGGATACACTTCCAACTTCATTTTGTCTTTAAGAAACAATCATATTTAGGATAAAATATTTACAAAATAGAAGTTGTTTTTGTTGTCGTATTTTGTGGTTAGCTAATTGTAAAAAGTCGAAAATATAAATGGAAAGCGCGTACATATGAACAATAGGTATATTACTGAATCTGTCGGTAAGGTAGTGACTTTAAATTCCTGTCAACTGAATCCAGAGTAAAATTTCGGATTCAAAATTAATCCAATATTTTCCAACAGTTCCGCTTGCTGGAATTCTTTAACTTACCTGTATTTATTTTATTGAGTGCCTGGGTACCACACAAATTAACCGAGCCAATTATGTCCGGCCAGATTAAGATCTGGCCATTTCATTTGAGAATGACGTAAGCAAAAACAAATGAAGTTTCACCATTTTCCATTTGCCTTTGTAACTATTGTTACTGACTTTTGTAACAAATGCCTACATTTTTGTTCAGTTGTTTTGCTTTATTTATTCTTAAATGAAAACGGATAGATTTTAGATATTTTATTTTTAAATTGTTTAGGTTGTATCTAAAGCAGTGTTAATGGTAAGAAAACTAAAAGTATCTGACTGTTAGTATATCACAAAAATGTTTTTAATTAGCGGACCATTATATACAACCATTTTTTTTTAATATTTAGTAAACACTGCAAATGGTGGAAATTTTTTAAAAATCTCTAGGGTAGAAATGTCGATAGGTCGATAGCACTATCGATAATATTGAGCTCCTAGATAGAGTATCGTTTGGAAAGACCCCTATTGATAGTTCGGGAAGTACCTCTGTATGATACAGAGGTACTTCTTGAACTATTAATAGGGGTCTTTTCAAGCGATACCCTATCTGAGAGCTCAATACTATCGACCTATCGACATCCCTACTCTAGGGTTCACATAAAGTGAGGGGTCTAAATTATTGAGCCATTCTGCAAATGCTTTAGGCTTCTTACCATAAATCTTTATATTTTAGGATTAGAATTTTTGTTTGTTATAAAATTATTGTTAAGTTAGTTTGTAGGAATAAACCAAAACGAATGTGCTATATTATGTATGATAAAAATATTAGATGTATATCAAAAATTTTAACAGAGGGTCCAAAAGATTACATTTTACTACTTAATTGAAGACTGATGAAGAAACTACCAACACTGTATTTTTTGAGGATTTTTATACAAGAGTTTATATAAGTCTTTTTACACATTTGTATGTTTATAGAGAAGTATAGATTTGTAATAGCTGGTAATAGTTACACCCCAAATCAGACTAGGTAGCTGTCATATGGGTGATGCAATGAAACTAAAACACTGCGCAGTTAAGATTGATTTTTTTGTGTCTATCTAAATTTGACAACATATTTGGCTAAAATATACAGGGCGTTTTTTAATAAAATTTGAATACTTGGGAGTGTAATACCCCATGGAAACTTAAGATAGTTTGTTTTATAAACTATGGTCCAAAGAAGTTTCTTTACGAAAATACATGGTGTTAAAATTTAGGGAAAAAGAAATAAATTAATTAGTATTTCTAAAACAGCTAGAGGTATTTAAGTAATATTTAGTATGCAGTGACCTTTTATAACATATTTTTTAAAATAAATATATATTTTAGCTTTAACTGTGGCATGCATATAAGCACTTATTTTTATATTTTTAAAGACAAAAATGGTACTCCAATGGTTTTTCCCCAGATAAAAATTATAATTAAATTCTATGTTTTATTTGAAGTATAGGTATTTACTTCAGTTTTTTTACAATGTGCCGTTTAAAGAAAAACCACAATTATTAATAATTTTAATAATAAAAAAAATGCCTTATGACATCTACAAATAATGAAAACAACTTGCAACATACAACATTGACATAAAATTACATCTTACACCAAACTGTTGTTACAAAAATTGTTGAAAATGGTCTCCTTTACTTAATATGCATGCTATCGCCCTCCTTCTAATGAAAAGTTTTTTCTTCAATAAATAATTATTAATTTTCTCGGACAATACAGTGCTTTATATTTTTTTTTTAACAAACCAGCATGGCAAAAAACTTAATAGGACACTAATATTTATTAGGAAAGAACCATTGGCGAACCATTTTGGTTTCTAAATATATCAAAGCCAGGGTTCGTATTCACGCCACTGTTAAAGCTAAAATTGATATTTAAAAAAATATGCACCTTTATTAAATGTCAGTACATACTACATATCATTGAACTATGTGTCAAGCTGCTTCAGAAATATTATTTTTCTTTTTTTCTAAATTTTATCTCCCTGTATTTTGGTAACAAAACATTTTTTGACAAAAGTTTATAAAGGAAACTAAATACATTTTTTAATGAAGAATCACAGATTAGATATATATATATATATATATATATATATATATATATATATATATATATATATATATATATATATATATATATATATATTCGCATAATTATTATGGAACACCCAGTATACTTTTTAATTTTGGACCAAAACATTTTTTTTAAATAATTTAAAACTAATACTAATTAAGTTTTTACCATGATGATATGACTTCTGGTAACACATTTTTGGTTGTCAATTTGACGTCTCTATAAAATTTACACGGATTTTTTGCACTGTTGCGGAAAACGAAAAATATTTGGTAAAATAGGTATTTTGATGCTCCAAAAAGCTCATTACATTTTAAAAATATACGCACAACCAATACAAATATAATTTTTGGACGATTATAGGAAAAATGTTTAATTCGTGTTTTCTTGGCTCCTTTAGAATTTTTTTTCATTGTGTAGTAACTAAGTATATACCCCCAAAATTTAACAATGACTACGTTTTATACGTCATCGGAAGAAAATTCTATCCGCTAATTATTATTTGGTCATTTCGGACTTATATTTTTATCTGATGTCGTTCTTTAAGTCAATCCTCTTGTTTTGCTGGATTGGACTTTCTGATTGGATTGGATTCAAACTGTCATATGTTTGTACCTAATTTAACTCGGTTATATTTCGAGGTTAAGAATTTTATTATTTTTGTTAATGTTGTTTTCAGCTTGTGGCTGTAAACCTAACCAGAGGCCTCAAATCGCTTGTAGGGATTTACCGAACGTAGTTACTATAAAGAAATTGAAAATTTTTATTCCCAAACACATTAGTGTAAATGGATCGGGTGACATTACATTACAGCGGACATGTAACAGCCCATAACTTTTTTATTTATAAGAGTTAATTTTTAAAATTTAGGTGATACACCTGTCATAGGGACATGCTTTTAATGACTAAATAAAACTAATTTTTTCACTTCCTAAGTATACCTACAGGTAACAATAATGCGCTAAGTAGGCTGTGTAAAACCCCAGCATAGAGACAACAAAAATGGTAAACATATTAAGAAATCCATGAAATAAAAAGACCATTTTTTGGTACAAATCAAAGAAATTTAATTAATAATTAAACCTATAACACAAAGGTAAACTAAACAATTATCATAGAGAAATGTAGATATGTACAATTTTGCGTAAAAAAGTCAGTTCTTCATACTAGTTCTGATAAATTATATGAAATAGTTGTTTGATCTAAAGCTACATAAAATAAAAATTGTAGTTTCCTTTCTTAGATTTTGAGATATTAAGCGATAAAAAGATATATTTCTAAAATTTTAAAAATTAACTTATATTCCCAATTCTTATTAATTAGATACAAATTAACAAAATCACAAAATATTTACACCTTATTCTTCACATCTAAACGCCTTTTACAAGCTGATAATTTGTAATTTTCACATCATGGCCTACTAAAATTTTGGCAGCCATCTTGAAATCAAATGACAAATGTGACACATGGTTGAAAAGAGAATTTTGAGGCGGATCAGGTAGGCTAAAAATTTTAAAAGTGTACTATTTAAAATTTTAAATTTGGGGTTACTTCCGGGTACACCGGAAGTAAAAACATTAGTTTTATTTAGTCATTAAAAGCGTGTCCTTATAACAGTTGCATTAGCAAAATTTCATAAATTAATTCTTACAAATAAAAAAGTTATGGGCTGTAACATGTCTGCTGTGTCACCCGGTATATGGTGAAGCTTGATGAGCGTTTTAGAACATGACAACACATATTGAAGGATGTATGTCACATATGCGACAAAAAAATGGGCTCGTTATTCTTATTGTCTCTACAATTGAATTTTTCATAAACTTGCAGTGCTGAAGTAATCCGTTTAAAACTTAAGTTATATCTGAATTTGCGAATGTGTGTTAGTATGATTATTCAGTTAAATTTACCTAGTCTGATACCAGCTTAAAAACGTTGCAATAATGTTATTTTAGTATTATATTTTGTATATATATTTTATCGCATTAGACTGTGTGATATATTGTGTATGAGAAAGTATTGTAAATTTATATTTTTAAGAATATAATTTAATAATTATCTTACTCGCTTGCAAGATTCTGTATTGTTTTTTTTAAGTATAAGTACAGATATACCATTTAAAGGCCGGCAAACTATTTACTTATGAATTGATTTTAAAACTAGTTGCTTTTAAATTCTGACGGCCTGGTGGTTTACTGGTACTTAGCTTTACAAAAGAACTCAGTTTATAAAAGATATTTTCGGCAATCGTTTATTTGTGAGTGTTATTAATGTATACAAAATCTTGTATGTAAATCATGCCCTTATTACTGTCAAGTTTATTGCCTAAAACTGAAATATCTTAAAAAAAAAACAAAAAAAAATATGGTTTTCATTTAAATAACAAAACGATCGCCCGAAAAAATATTGTACTAACTCGGACTTTAATTGGCGATTAATGATCCCAACCCTTAAATGGTCTCGATTATTAATCGCCCTTAATAATAAACGCGGAATTATACCCATTTAAAGTTATGTCATCCAGGTGAAAAAAAAACTTACAGCGTAAATAGATACTAAATTAGATATTTTTATCAATCAATATTAGCTTAGAAATTCAGAAATTAACAAATCATGATTAAGCAGATTTTTTTTGTACTTTTATAAGCTAATAAAAGTATGAAACAGGCGGAATTATGAAGATTTACAAGGCACCAATTTTTATTTAAAAAAAAAACATATTTTTACCTTCACTGTTTTTTCTTAAATCCATGTGCTTGGTGTCATCTTGCCAGCTACTACGAAATAATCCCCTGGTAAAGATCACGTCTCGCCAATAAAAAGTTGATTAAAACCCTTCGGATCTAAATTTTTATTTCTGATAAACTCCTTAAAAAAATGATTCTTGTATGAACAACATCTGGCAAGTCCATCAAATATTTTCTATTACTTGATTTTGTCCACTTAAAGCCTATACTTCTAATCCATCTTAGATCTCTTCATTATCCAGAAATAGAGTACTCTATTTTACACTTTTTTGTCAATAAACAGTTTGTTATCATCAGTGTAATTTAGGACTAGGTGTTTGGTATGAACTCTAGTGTAAACTAATTTTTATTTAATAACTCCAACTATCGAAGTAGTGAAGTTAAATGAATTTTTACTATAAGACTTACGGCCGAGTGATGATCGCGTTGTTAAATTTAGCAACGGACTTAGCAGTTTAGAATATTTAACAAAACGTCATTGTCAGTGTTATTCAATAATTTTAGTAGGCAACCTGTCAAAATCTGACATTTTGTTAAACATTCTAAACCGTTGTCAACTTAGCAAATTGTTAAAAGTTAACAACGGTTTAGAATGTTTAACAAAATGTCAGATTTTAACAGGTTGCCTACTAAAATCATTGAATAACAATGACAATGACGTTTGGTTAAACATTCTAAACTGCTAAGTCCATTGCTAAATTTAACAACGCGATTTTCACTCGGCCGTTAAAGTTGTTTGTTCATAACCATAACCATAAAGCCATTTTTAATTTGTGAAATACGTCTAAAACGCGTTTCGTATAAAAATCAAATACTGAACTTATTTACTCTTAGTTTCACTTTTTAGTCCTACACTTGCCTACTCTGTCCTACTCTAAACTTGATAACAAATAGACCTTTTCTTAAGGAGCCGATGGAAAACTCAAAATATTCAGTTTCTTTCCTAAACTTTTGTCTTATTGTTGTCAATGTTACATATTTTTCTTTTTTCAAATATGTTGTTATTTTGATTTTTGCGGTCTTTTGCTTGGAAGACATACTGAAAGCTTAATCCCTGTCTGATTTTATCGCATTCTTCTTTATACTTACGATCGTTGTTGGGCTCAATTTTGTTGCATCTGCGGCTCGCTGTATTACATTCTCACTTTAAAGTGCGATTTCGTTTCGGACTTATTCCCTTTCCAGTTAAAAAAAGCCAAGATATTTAAAAGGTAATTGTCTCGAAAATTGCCCCCACTCCGATTTTGACTAAATTTGGTATACGGGAATTTTGGCACTAGTGTAGAAATCATAAATTTTCTTCAAAAAGAGGAATATAGTAAAAATGGGGTTAGTTTGATTTTCAACTTTGAAAATGAATACCTCAAAAACGAGACGTTGCCGAAAAAATTCAGATTCGTGATCAGCGCCCCAAAAACATCCGTATATCAAATTTGGTCAAAATCGAAGTGAAGGCAACTTTCGAGACAATTACCATTTAAAATAATCAGCTGCGATTGTGTACATTATACCTATTATTTCTTTTTCTCGGCATTATTTAAAATTTTTCGAAATAACTTTCGACAAGATGACACACCAATGCTTTTGATTGACAGTGACGGATAATTCACATAACCAAAAATATATAAAATCAATCATCGGCACTAATTCTTTTTCAAAAGTTTGTTGTCACCGCTGTTAGGAATATACTAAACGAAGATAAACAAAAATGACGTCATTACATATGGGTATAATTCCGACTTTCCCTTGGTTAAATAGATATTTTACCACTTTGTCGACCAAATAAAAGAAATGTTTTAATTTCGTAACTTTTATTTGTAAAAAAATTACATTTTACTTTTAAACTAATCTACAAGGTATTCAGTGCATAAATTATAACCGTTTGCGGAAAATCAAAAAAATGCCAAAGGCACACTTTTCAAGACGTTAATACAAAACAATAAATACTACAATTATATTTTAAAATATTACATAAAAAAATATATACATTAAAAAAAAGTTTAAAAATGTTTGTATAAAATTTTAAGTCATAAACTAAAATGGACGGAAAAATTAACATAAAACGAACACAAGAAAAAAACTAGATGAAATCTCGATTCTATGTTACAAAATAGAGGTTGTACTCTGTAGGCCATTTGAAAAAAAATCTTAATTTTTTTTCAATACAAAGGTAAGCATATGAAAATAAAATAAAACGTTGGTAATATTCTTCATTAAAACTTTTAAGCTTTTTCTTAAGTTCTTTAGAGAGTGATTAACTTTTCTTCGTAAAATTAATAATAAAAAAGTTTCCCATATGTTGCCAACTTAAGTAGACACACTGTATATTACCAAGTTTTATTTATTGTTCACCTTTAAACAAACCACTTCTTTAAATAAACCACTCTTTCTTTTTCTGAACATGATGACCTGTGGTTCCGTGAACTACCGCGTCATCAGGATCTAGGGCCGCGTCAGCGCCAGCGTCTTCTTGAGTCAGATACTCGCCTTTGTGTCGATGAAGGTATCTTCCAATAATTATAAGAAGTATAACTAGGGCCAGGAAAACAATGGCTAATACACCTAAAGAAATAATAAAATATTTTTAGGCGATGACATAAAAAAAACAAAAGGAGATATCCCTAATACTATGCCCTAATAGGCAGGTCAAATTCTGTACGAACGCCACTAGTGGAAATTAAAAAAAATGTGGTACACTAAAAATTGCTTCTTGATACATAGTACTTTTATGCCAAATTTTATTAAAATAGCTAAAGTGGTATTACAGTCTTTTAATAATAAATGATTTATTTTTGAAAATTTTACCACCCTGTATCTCAAAAGTTAAGACGTTTAGGATATAAGTTCATATAAAGTTTTCTTCTTATAATGAACCCAAAAATTGCCTTCTTAAATAATAACGTAAAATTAGAAAACACCCTGTATAATGTAAAAAAAATTACCAAACATGATATTTTATTTCTCGTAAACAGTTGATTTTATCGATGTCAATCAAGAATACTTTTTTTTAGTTTAAGGTTAAAGCTATCCGAAAATAATATTGTTGAGCCTTTATCATACAGGGTGTCAAAAAATTGCTATTATTGTGTCAGAGCTGGATCATCCCTGGCAAACTAAATAAGCCAAATATGATTTAATGAGTTCATTTTAAGAAGACTTATCTAGTAACCATCATATTAAAAAAATATTAAATTACGCCTAGTATTTTAAAAGTTATTAAAAAAAACTATTTCCAGAGTCGTCCGTTATGTACCTGTATCTCCGTAGGAAAGGCTCTTGTCATAATATTTTTGGGTTTTCTATTAGATTCCGAGAGATTGCCCACATATTCTGAAACACCCTGTATATTAGTAGTATACCAAGGAAAATAAGTCCTCAGTTTTCGTACTCAGATGTCAACAACAATGCAATGTAACTATGCTAATTGTTTAGTTGTCACTGTTGTTAAAAAAAATTACAAAATGAATTTATTACTGACTAAACATTTTATGGAATAGATGACTTTTATAGTTATGTAAGGAAAGTATAACCTAAAATAATGTGACCTTTTCTTTCAAATTGGTATATTTTCTAGAGCTTTTGTATTTTTTCGGATTTTACTAAACTAAATTAACAAATATGATTTAATTTTATTTTAAAAATAATATATTGAAGCCTATATTAAATTCACTTAAATTACTTGTATTTTAAATTATTAACAAATCTTTTCATAGCTGTCCTTATTACTTATCTCCGTAAAAGTTTCATAATATTTTTGGGTTTTCTATTAGATTCCGAGAGATTGCCCACATATTCTGAAACACCCTGTATATTAGTAGTATACCAAGGAAAATAAGTCCTCAGTTTACGTACTCAGATGTCAACAACAATGGAACGTAACTATGCTAATTGTTTAGTTGTCACTGTCTTCAAAAGAACAGCGCGGCATTTGATTTATTACTGACTAACTTTTGCGAAGGTTGTCGCCTTTTATAGCAACGTGAAAAGAAATATAAAGGTCTAAAATAACAGATTTTTTTTTTTTTGTTAATTTTCTGAGCTTTTTGTTTTTTTGGTGGAATTTTTAATACTAATATACCTAAATTATCAAAAGATTACTTTTTAATAGAAATAAAATATTGGAAAGCACCTTTTTAATATTTTCTCTTTATTCTTTTATTTATATTAAATATTTTCATACTTTTTAAATATCATCTTAAAATAGTTTTAGCTTTTGCCTTTGTTTGAGAACAAAGGGGCAATAAACTAAAAACTAAAAAAAATTAACCACTTTCTCTGCAAGTTTTGAAGATATTCGATAACGTTTAAAACCTACTTTTGACCTTGCGTGTTCAATACTTCCAGCGACATATTTACAAAATAAATTTGTATACCATCACTTAAATTTTAGGACAATACAAATAGACAGTAAAAACTAAAGTAAATTTAAAAATTTAATTTATTCGCAGTTACTTGGCCGCCGATCAGTATCTGTTCTTATTCTTAGAAAAGACCACCGGTTTATTTCTTATCTCTGTTAAGACTTTTATGACAGCTATAAAATAAGAGACAGCTTTATTTAGAAATAAGTTTAGAAACCTAAGGAACTGATCATCTTACATAAGGAACTGGGTGAAAGAAGTGAAGAAATATCCCACATTTATAATTTATGGCAGACTTCGCCTGCCCAGTTCGACCCAACTATACTTACTTCCTAAAATGGCAGAATCAGTCTGATTGTAAGCCTTTCTTAATTTGTCTTCATCCAATTCTGGTTGTGGTCTCATCTCAATAGTATCTGGAGGATGAGTGATGGGCTCAACTCCACAGAAGTCTTCATTTAATGGCTCTATATGAAAACATTTTTAATTATTTTCAGGAAGCACAATCTTAGCCGTTAGCTAGTCAAAACAAATCAATATTTATTAATGTTTAGTTTTAGAATAAAAAAACTAATATACCTCCAATGACTTTAACATTTCCTGGTCCTTTCTGTTGAAACAGAAGCTTAAGGGGATATATATCGTCAAATTCGACCCGCGATACACATCCAATGAACCCCTCGCTCATCGATTCATTTTTGCCAATGTACATGTATTGGATGTTGTTAAACTGGGCATCTGCTGATTCTTTAATGTTAAAATGGAATTCCTTGGGTTCATAACTGTCTACTTTCATAACTAAGGTAGATCCGCTATTCTTTCTTGATAATCTGTAAATTATTATTATTTTTTAAATTTAGAATTGTGTTTAAAAAAACTTTTTGACACTTGTCATGTGATTGCTGTTATGGCGGCAAATTTTTAAAAAATGTGAAAGGAAATGTCAAAAAGTAAGGTTAGGAGTTAAAATATCGAAAAAAGTTATAGGACAAAACTGTTTAGAATTTAGTTTAAGACTTTTTCACCGATTTAAAAAATATAACCATTTAAGAAATTGTGATATTTGAGATTTAATACCTTTTGTTGCATTAGCACCTAATATAATCTGATTTTAAATAAAAATAAATAAACCTACCTTATTATTATTAATAATGAAACAGAAAAAAATTCAAAATTACTCTAGACGTAATGCTTTGGTTATTTCAATGCCCTTTATCTAAAACCAAATACTTGATACCGGCTCTTTGAATAAAACTGTAAATTAACAGAGTGATATGTTTTTAAATTCTAAACCCAGGGTTTAATATCTTATTAACATTAATTATTATTTAACTGAAACCGGAAGAATCATATCCTGGGTGGCCAAAAATGTTGAAATAAAAGGTAACTTTATTTTTTATTTCAATTTATGTATTAAAATTTAAAGAAAAAAAAAAGAAATAACCTTGGAGATCGCAATCTTCTTATTTTATCTTTATGTGAAATTGGAAATACGCATGCTCTAATAAAGTATGTGATAGAATACGCGCATTTAGTGGTGACGTCATGACGCCATTTTTGTTAAGATAGGCACTTAGCCGTATCAAACAAGCGTGCAAGAGAAAAATAAGATAAGAGTACAACAGTTTCTATCTCGCCCCCGCCGACCAATATCAGCAGGCAGAGCAAGAATAATTTCAGTTTTTTTCTTTTTTGCATGCTTGTTCGCACAGCCAAGCCACAAGTCACCTTCTAGTAGATAAATGCCCGAAGGACAAAACAAAAATGGACGTAACGTTACGTCACACTAATATCGCATAAAATAGAATGACTGCCGCGACACCTGTTTATTTATGTCTATTCATTTTCTAATTTTGCGTTATTTTTGTGAAGGTCGTTTTAATCCTTTAGGATTAGATTAGACATTTATATTAGTACTTTCAACACACAACAAAATCAAAAAAGAATAAACATTGCGAAACGAATAATTTAAAAAGGACGTTTGTTTAGAGCCTTTTCACTGGTTACTCCTATTTCTTACTTTATTTCTGTTATTTAACTGTACAAATCCACCTCTAGAGAATACAAAAAAATCGTAAAAATCACAATTTACATTTTTTTGTTGAAATTTGAAAAGTGTCAAAATGCTTTTTTTAGGTTATTCGACATGCACAATTAACTTCTGTATGGAGAAAAAGGCTAAGTCAAAAAAATGTTAAAAATAAAGAAATATGAATTTAACAATAAATAAAATATTTTTAAATTAAAATTTAAACATTCTGGCAAGTCTAAAAACTTTTTTAATTTAAAAAGTTCCTAGATTTTCCAAAAAAAAAAATTTAAAGGAAAATTTAAATTATTATTTTAAAATTGTTTTAATTACATTAACTAATTTTTTACAATTTCTGGTTTACCTTACTTTCCCCAAACTTTTTTAAAATATTTCGAGAACAAAAAAAACTCTATTTGTTTTAAACTTTGTTGACCAACCTTTATAAGCCTAGATATGAACATAATTATTAAATACTAGATGAAAAGCCTGTCTCCGCCAGGTGAGAGACAATATTAAGTAGCCTCTGTCTCCGTAAGACGCCTTCCGTACGGCTAACGGTAAAAAAACACTTTTTTGCTTCTATTTTTGTCCCGGGGGCAAAATTCAAAAAACGAGCTTCGTTAGGTTCTAGCCACAGCTAGACTACCACTGTGCCAAATTTCATGATTTTAGCTCAAGCCATAACTTCAGAATCACGTGGACAGACAAATAAATATATATACCTATCTACATATAAATATATCCACATTAGCAAATTATATAATAAATATAAAATATATATAAAAATTACAGTCAGCAAATTCGCAATGCAGTGACTGCATATAACCATACTAAAGTTATATAAGTAAACAATGACAATATTAAAATGCATGTGTAGCGTCACGGGATTTTAATACTATGACTTTTCTTACAAATTACATAAAAGGATGATCGAGTAAGTAACGACAAATACTTACGTTAAATCATGATATTGACCAAGTCCAAAATGCTTATCTGGATATATAACCTCCTGTCTTTCAAATCCAAAATCAAACACAACTCTCAAGTGGCCGGAATTCGATACCATGATGGTCAGGTACTCTTTAGTTATATTCGAGAAGAATCCAAGCAAAAAACCTTTGGGATTTGTGGTCGTGAAACCCACTCGAATGTGTTCGGCAATTGTGGAGCGCCAGGAGCCATCAAACATGTATTTTACAGCTGAACTGGCTTTCATATTAACACCTATTTCGTCGGCACAGATTGGACCCTATAAAAAAAATAAATGTTAAATATTCACT
The DNA here is from genome assembly GCA_019359885.1 of Listronotus oregonensis. Classification (NCBI taxonomy): domain Eukaryota; kingdom Metazoa; phylum Arthropoda; class Insecta; order Coleoptera; family Curculionidae; genus Listronotus; species Listronotus oregonensis. The sequence continues at coordinate 386,105 of JAHBCN010001694.1, read as the reverse complement.
TTTATTAGCCCGAAAAGAAATAATGTTTTTAAAATTCGACGAAATTTTTCAATTTGTTTATTAAAGGATTTTTTTTCCGAATTTCATTTAATTTAAAATACGAAAAGTCCTATTATTTTTTGACCACATTTTCTCATCAACTCTAATTTTTTTGGCTGTATGTCTAATTAATAGCATAAATATGAAAAGGTAGTGAGTATTTTGGTTTCTTTGGTGTACGATGCAATTCTGTTTAATTTCGACTGCTACTAAATTTGTTGGTAACTTTAATTTTATCATGCCCTAAATAAACGTTCTACCTATTATTATTTTGACTGGCAGTAGGAGGCTAAAAACCAATATTTGTGTGTAGTTACACTTTTCTTAGAGCCTTTCATACATCTACAAGAATTACCCGAAAATTAGTGCCCTAATAAGCATTTTGACGACATTCAAAAATACTAATATTTTGTATTTATCGTATGAAATAGGATTTATCGATTATAAAAAACGATTGTATTTAAAAAATATATTGAATATAGATATTTTCATAAAATAAAACTACAAAATACAACCGTCCGCCATAATATGTAAAACAACAATCACAACGAATTACGTCACGTATCAATAAACGTTATTGGTGTCGCTTGCATTTGAACCATCGAGCATGTACCTACCTAGAGGCATACTTAAATATAGAATTAAAAAATGACCGACTGTTGCAATACCCCATAGTAACACCTTCTTTTTATCGACCTACACTTGACATAATATAAAAAACGCAAAAAGTATTCCTTATTTATAATTGTTCAGCTTTTCACTTTATGTTATGCTAGTTAATTGACATCTGTTTACAAAATTCCGTTTGTGCACTTGGATATCACATAAATTATTATAATAGTTTTACCGTAATTTATTATAAGTATCAAAAATAAATTAATTTAATATTACAAAAAATGCCATAAAAATTTTCATCAAAATTTAAAAGATAATATTAGCCATAAAATTAACTAGAGTGTAGTATTTTACTTTTTAAATAAAAATGGCACTTATCCACCGATTGAAAATCAAAAGTGTATCGATATCAGCTCCGCTTTCATTTGAAATGTAATATTGAACTTAGCCCTGGTCGCCTCTGTCGATGGATGATGTGAATATGTGTGGTTAGCCCCTTGTGACGTAGATACAGTTTTTTTGTAGGTTTTATATTTGAATTTTTAATGCTTGTAATTTTGTTATAGAATTAAGTATAAAAAATATTTGACAGAAGCGATATGTAGGTATAAAGGGATATTTAAACCAATAAAAAAATATGTGCAAAGGGCCTATTCTCTTATTGAGTACTTTATTTTAAGTATTTTACTAAAGTCATCAAAAAATTTGTTTATTGCCATAAATTAATAGTTTTAGTCAAAGATACTTAACAGTGCTCTAATATATTATTCGCTTCTAAATCTAATGTCATCCAGACAGATTTAGAGATATATAAATTAACGGATCTTTATATTATAAAAAATCACACTGTCAATTCAAGGGTTTATTTATAGGGTCCATACAGTGCAATATTAGGATAACCTTCTCACCTTAAATGCTGTCCATCTGCAATCACACATATAACTATCATATCTTTCAAAGCAGGTACCATTGTTCAAACAAGGACTACTTTGGCACTTGCCTACACAACCTTCTGAAATACCGTAAAGACCCCTGCGGGCATACTCTCTAAGGTTAATGTGCTTTCCATTAATGAGAAGAGCCCGTATGCATCCCGTAAATCCATCCCTGTAAGGAAATATATACATAAATTACTTTATATTAAAGACACTCTTTATTCATAACATTTAGATAAATAGGTTTTAAATACATTTTTAGTATTTATTGTCTAAAATATTATTTTATTGTTTTGTTAATTTAAAACTTTTAATCATATACTTTTATTTTTTTTTTAGAGTTTCACAGAACCCTGGCCTCTTAAATTTTTCGATGGATTTCAATATTTTGTATAAAAGACAGGTTATTCAATAGGGTTTGTCGTTCGATAGGAACAATTTGTATTATGATTTTCGCGGTGGGTCTTGAGCTATGTGGGGGTTGAGAGCGAGCGTTGTTTTGAAGAAGACTATTTTTTTCTTCTGTAAACCAGATTTTTTCTTTTAAATTTTATTTATTATTTGATGACTAGGGCCCGGATTTCGGAACGAGCTTGTTCCCTATACGTTTTTTATGTCTGGTAAATCCATTGGCGTGCGTATTAAGGATATATTAATTATAAATAAATTTAAAAAAATGTGAAATAAAAACATAACAGAAGTGTTTTACAATTTATTTGCATTACATGATATAACTAACGTCTTTTCAAAGTTGGTTTCGGTAAAAATTAGTTCTGGTTCTTTTATAATTTAAAATATCTCCAAGTCTAAAAAAGCTCCTTTTGACATTACAGCTTGTAACTGGAGTAAATCGAAAATTATTTTTAAGTCAGTTCTTTTATTTTGTAGTGCCTCAAAAATATGTTTTATTTCTAAAAACCCTGGATTTCTTTCCAAGATTTTTTGTACATACAATTTTAATTTGTCACCAATTTTATTGAAATTTGAAATACATGAAATGAAGGCACTAGGTGGGCATTTTGTTTTTAACTTCAATCAGATCGAAGTATTCAAAATTTCAAAATAAATTTTAAATCAGATTTAACATTTGGTGGTAGTAAAGTAATACTTTCTACCACAGATTTTGTTATTGTCTCACTATTAATTTTAGAAAGAAATTTACTGTTAATTAAATATGAGTTTTCAGGTTCGTGATAACTTAAAGGTGCAACTATAACATTAGCAACATACCTTCCCTTGATATCAGTGGTTTCATCGACACTAAACCATACATTTTTTCCTTCCAGATTGTGTCGTTTTTTGTCCATAGTTTTTAAATAGACCTTATCAACATAGTTTTATGCAGAGTTGATTCGTCTGGTACTTTTCTGTGGTAGTATTTTTTTCCAAAAATGTCCTAGTGGACCGATAATTTATTTTATGAAGAAGAATATCAGCTGCAATAAAATCTTTACACAAATCCGTGCAGAAGTCTGCGTTTGATACATAATGTTCTCGTTCTGTAGATTTGGATGCCCCCGAAAAACTTAGCATATTTTCTAAATGTTGTGGATATTTAACATGTCGCTCAATTGGATAAGGTTTTGTACAAATAAATTCAGAATTACAAATTCTGCACCAAACTCCAACTGCACCATTTTCTTAAGCCACTCAATAAGCCTGATTTGAAAACCAAGCGTAGGTCAATGCGGATGTCTCTCTCACAAAACCTTAAACTTATTTTGGCTTGGGGCGCCAAAAATCTTCTAGAGTTTAATGCCTTCAAAACACAGGCAGGTACGCTGTCGCGAAAAAAGTCTATCAATGCTCATCCGTTACGTATGAGCGACAAAGTTTTGCAGAACAAAGAGTCATTACATCCATACCCTCAGCAGCTTCAAAAAAGCTTGGATTCCTCTTTCGAGCCAGAAAGTATTTCTCATCTTCCAATCTGTATACTCTGTATGTATCCCGAATTAGACCTTCTTTAGAATATTGCTTTTATGTCGGGGGAATGGCGTCTCCTACAACTCATTGAGAGAAGAGCTGTTCATCTTATAAATAATCCCACGCTCACAGAAAAGCTTCGTCCTCTTGCCCACCAACGAGCTGTAGGGGATCTGTCGCTCTTCTTGAGGTATTTTCACGGCTTCTGCTCAGAGGAGTTCCAGTAAAATACCTTCTCTGGCAGCTCCCAACGGAGCAACACTTGGTGCAACTTTTATGCATCCTTTAACAGTTTAACTAGAGAGGTCCTGAACTTCCTGCTTACGTAATTCCTTCATCCCTAGAGTGTCCAGACTATGGAAACTGCTACCCGCAAAAGGTTTTTTTTTTCTTCCAGTCTCCGAATATTTAAGTCCCGTGTGAACAAACTCCTCCTACCACACTTAAGATACCCACGGTATGTTAGTGCTTGGGTCACAGCCTTCGTGGACTGTTCAAAGATAAAAAACACCTCTTTCACTTTCAAATAAAAAAGTAGAATATGGAAGGAGCCACTCCAACTTCATTTTTTTTACTTGTACTCATTATTTATTTGCCTGTAAGCGACTAACATCTGTTTGAATATAACAAATTATTTTGGCACAAATGTAATATGATTTACCTTGTGATTTACCCTATGTAACGGAACTGGTTTTTACGAGTTCACAACAAATCTGCCCGGAGAGTTTTTGTACTGCACTTGGAGAGTTGCATTACCACCAACAAAACTATGTTTGTGGGGTTAATTGCATAAATATGAACCCTAATGGAGGTGCAATCAAATATTTGTAAATTTATATAAACAATAAGTCTATTTTAATTTTAATTTATTTCATACAATTAATATAAAAGCATTATAAAATATCATAGTTTAATTCTTTTGTTGTTGCAAAAACTCTTCTAAATTTTTTACTATCGCCACGTCTTCTGTATTATTCGACAAGAAATCACACCGAATAAAAATACCAAAATAAAAACCATAAATACCTAAGAAAGTTGAATTATTTATTGCATTTTTATTTGGTATATTCTATATCATTTTGAGCTCGAAATTGTAATGGTTTTTTATCGATGTCCGGTCCCTACTGATGACAATACCTTCTTGACCGATTTCTGTACCCTAACTCATTTTGAAGTTAAGTAACTAGGCTTAGCTAAGTCTGATCCATAGTGCTTCAACTGTTAGAGCTTTTTAAAATCCAAAACATTGGCCAAAATATTGCTTAGGGGCGACTCATTAATTACGTAAGGATGAATTAGACGATTTTTGAACCACCTCACCCCCATGTTAGGGTACATAAAATCAACGATGTTTCAAAATCATATCCTGTATTATTGCTACGATTTCATGTGTTAATGCACTTTTTGAACGTCGTTTATAGAGTTCGTCATTAAGACTTGTACAACCACGCAGCACACCATCTTTTATTACTGTTCTAACTGAAGGTAAAAAATCCTTTTCCCCTTTATAAGTTTATTTTGGTGTTACTCTTTCCAAAAATAAGAATTTTATCACCGCCAGATACCCAATTTTTTTCCATTTTAAAGCAATACTGTGACACGTCAACTTTGAACAGCTGAAAATACATGTCTGGCAAACAAATTTTTTAGGTGCGGAGATTTTCAGTGCGATAAAAGGAGATTCCAATTTAATAGGCAAAGGCTTGAGCGAAATAAAGACAGACAGAAAACGTGTAGCGGCTGATTCCCCTTCTACCGACCCAAGAAGAAAAGAGGAATGCTTCGGCCGGCCTATGACAACACACTCACACTCACTCAGTGATGCCAGATCTCACGATTATTCGTGAGATTATACGATTTGAATTATTTATTTACTTCGTCCCCGTAGTGAATGATAACAATGGCATATCAAAAGAAACGACCGGGGAATCCCTGTCGCCTACAAGCGGTTATCGAGCAGAACGACATGGGATTCCCCGTTGATTGCAGGTAAAGGTGGCTTACAATTTATTAGTTTGCATTTTCACGCAGTCCTGTCTCGTATCGAAAATTTTACATAAGTCAAAAGAATGGAAAGTATTTTATTTAGAAAAAGTTTAATTGGCGACCGAAATTGTTATGATTTTTCTATCAATAACAACATGATACGAAAGTTTGGTAGTAGTAACATATTATAAAGCGATAAAAAGGATAATACTGACTCAAACGATTCTGAGGACTGAGCATAATGTAATAGTGCCTATTGCCTAGATTACGCTAGGCCAACATTTTAAAATTTATGTTACCTACTCGTTTATTTACGGCCGAGTAATGATCGCGTTGTTAAATTTAGCAATGGACTTAGCAATTGTTAAAAGTTAACAACGGTTTAGAATGTTTAACAAAATGTTAGATTTTGACAGGTTGCCTACTAAAATCATTGAATAATACTGACAATGACGTTTTGTTAAACATTCTAAACCGTTGTTAACTTTTAACAATTGCTAAGTCCATTGCTAAATTTAACAACGCGATCATCACTCGGGCGTTAGTGTTTTAATATTTGAATTGGTGTAATGTAAAGTTACATTAAGTTTAATAAATAAATTAGACATTGTCATTGTGTTTTTCTTTTTAACAATATTATTAAGTAATTTGTAATCTCCCACTCTCCTTACGATTTTTCGTCATTGTATTTCACGACTTCTGCTTTATATCATCCGGCAGCACTGCACACACTACTCGGTATCAACCGGTCCCCGGCCGGCAATGCAAGTGAACGCGACGGGCAATGTTGCCAACGAGTAAAAATAAACTTATTTATGTTGTCTTGATCGATAAAATAACAGATACCTATCATTAAAATAATAAAGTATCTTTAATCATTCTAAAATACTAATATTTTTTACAAATTTCTTTTTTTTTTGCTAAGCGCACTTTTTTTAAATGAAAAGTTTTATAAAATGTATGATTTTTAAAACATTCCCAAAATTACTAATAAATATTTTACGAAATGACAACACTGTCGACAATATCCTAACGAATCGTCGAAACGAAACACTGTCGACCGTCGTATTGAAAGTGGGATGATAGGGGAAATTGTTGTCGTTCTCTTTTTAATCTGAGTTCATACCATATGTATCCTACTCTATTACATTAAAATTGACTCCCAAGACTTTGCCTTGCCAATCCTGTATAGATTGAGTTGATGAAAACACAACTACGTTTATGTAGTTGTGTTTTCATAAAAAAGAACAGCAATTTTTAGAAAAACAAACCTGACAACGCCAACTCTTATATATAAAGTTATAGTTGAAGTAAATATTTAAGTCCAACGAATTCTTGGATAGAAATAAAGTAAACAAACCTTGTTCTTGTAAACACACTGGACCGCCAACATTGCTTAAACACACTGAATAACATTACTTCGAAAAGAATAACTTTTTCAATGTTTATGGCACTGCACCATAAATTACATTTTTATAAATCGGTGATTCTTTATAGTTAAAAGCCGGAAAACTATTTTTGTTTATTATCTGAAGTGACAGACAGATATGACATTTACTTTAGATGCTCAATTCGATTGCTGTTGATCAAGTCAGTTTACAAAACGTGTTATTGAATAATACAACCTACTAGAAAAGATAAATGACATCAAGTGCCGTACAACACCTGATTTACTATCATTTTTTATTAAACGAATGCAGCAGCTGTCCAAAACAATCTTGTTGTTGGTGCTTGGAACTGTCATATTAATAAATGTTTATATTTAAATCGATGTTGCCTATATTAACACAAAAACCAATATTTTTGAATAATTTTATTACATTTTTAAGGTAATTTCCTGATTTTGGTTTCTATGAGATCTGGCAATTTGTTTACGTTTTTAAAAAAAAAACAAACAGATCACTATACCAAACACCCTGCCTACAAACTGGCGTTGCGTTAATTCTAGTCCTTGAGTTCGTTATTTAAGTCAATTGAACTGGGGTAAAACATAGAATAAATGATGGATATTTCGATTTGTTTATAATTTTATTTTTACATGGTTATTATTAACTACCCATTTTGTAAAACCCCTATAGGTAGCTAATTAAGATGGCTGGGATGCAGCTTGTATATTGATAAATGGGTTTGAAAATAAATAATAAATCTACTACCTGCCTGGACTCAGTTTAGTAACACCCGTAAAAACTGTGGTGTTTTGATTATTACTTACTAACAAAAGGTTAATACTTATGGAAATTTACATAAGACCATATGTTTTATCTTTACGATTACAACTCTTGGTGCTCTTTAATAAACTATAAAATTTTTCTCTAAAATTAATATTTAATTTCATCACTTATACGCATCACATAATTTGAAAAATATTTGTCAAGGAATAAAAGTTGAAAGAAGCTGCCAGACTATATGTTTTCACTGTTATTAATGTCTTTAACAATAATTATCGTCATAATATTAATTTAACATACCTGTAGTCTGTAGAAGCACCAATGACTAGATCAGAAGTTAAATGAATGGCTCGAACAGGGCCTGGAGGTTGTCTTACCTCTGCTTTGTGCGATCCATCTACGATTATCATAGCTTCTTTTCTATTCCGTTCAACGGACACTAAAATAGAACATATTTATTTTTAATATTACTTCTGGTGCTGTTTAGAAATGATTTGGAATATTTACAAATACGACAAGGCGATCTTGCTATACTTTTACATAAATGATGTAATTGTATATCTGCTTCTTTGTCGGATTAGTTAATACAAGAGCTACTATTTTAATTTTCAGCCTTATAATAAAAACAGCAATTTTTTAATGAAAATAACTTTATGTTTTCCACAATATTTTCCTTTATACGTTTTTGTAGGTGTTCTAACCACTTTTTAAAGCATTTTTATATTCCTCTTAAAAACACCTGGAAAACATTGTTTTTGATTGCTTCTTTTGACGAAAATCGTTGTTCACACAATTTATATTTGACGTTAGGGAACATAAAAACATTTGGTGCCAAATCAGGGCTGTACGGCGGATGACTCATTAATTCGAACAGTCAATTGATAGACGACATGTGTGACAGCTGGCATTGTGAAGATAGATCCGATGGCACTTGTTTTTTTTTCTTATTTTACTGAAGACTTTGGGCAGACAAATGGTTGTGTACCATTCATAATTAACCGTTCTACATTCCTCTAAAGACACGAAAAGAACAGGCGACCTTTTGTTTCGAAGAGCTTTAAGTGCAAACAACTTTTATTGGATTTGATACATTTTAAAACACCCATATTAATAAATAATAAAAGTCCAAAAACGTAATAACGTTAACAGAAAAAATAATTTTAAATCTGAAACGTTTTTAATTTTAAAGTTTAACTTGTATCCACCTAATATTAAACAATACTTTTTTTTGCCCTGATATTTATTCGATGCAAACAAAAGAAAATGTAAGAGCGATTTTACAAACCCAGATGTATACATATTATGCTGGTTAATGAGTTAGGCATAAAGATTCTTGTATCAAAAAATATTCTATGGAATGAATGGATAGAATCAATTGACCCTTACGAACTTGCGGATCACCTGATATAGACGCAAAAAATCCTTTAAAAATTTAAAAAATATATAGCCAATTGCATAAAAGGTCATCAAACATATATTAAAAACGCAGAATTTCACAAATCAAAAATCTGTCAACACGCAACTTAATAATAATCACAAAATAACGTAAAAAATTGATTTAATTATATTTTCAAAAACATAACTTGTAAGGTCTTAATATTCCTTAATTTAAATAATTCTTAGTTGCTTTTGCTTGATGCTGAGGTAATTCCAGAAAAACGTTAAATCAATTAACTCATCACCCTTCATATTTGTTACAACAGATTATTATGTTTTTTATTACATTTGGTCATACTTTTCAAAAAAAAACCTTTTAGAATATCTAAATTTTTATAACAAAAATATATTACTTGTAATTTTAATAATGAACACTCAATACCTAAGTCAATGGTCTAGCCAAGAAAAACATTTTTTTTTTTAGAAATTCGACTTTATTCATCAACATATTCTCCTTGAAATGTAAGAGATTGATTCCAGAGCTCCTCTAACTTTTCGATACCGTGTCTGTAAAATGATTTGTCTTTGCTCTCAAAATAGGACTCAGTTTCGGCAATCGCGTTTTCATTTGAGCCAAATTTCTTTCCCCGGAGCATCTTTTGCAGGTCTGAAAAAGCCAATAGTCGCTGGGGGCCGGATCTGGAGAATATGGTGCATGAGAAAGAAGTTCAAAGCGTAATTCATTCAATTTGACCATCGTTTTTATAGGCCTGTGACTCGGTGCATTGTCTTGGTGAAACACCACTTTTTTCTTTTGTATGACAGGTCGTTTTTTCTTGACTTCTACACTCAATCGATCCAATAATACGTTGTAATATTTGCTATTGATAGTTTTACCTTCCTCAAATTAGTCGATAAACAAAATAGCATGCGCGTGCCAACATATGAATGTCATAACTTTGCCAGCTGCCTTTTGAGTTTTTGGTCGCTTAGAACGACTTTCACCGGCTGCTGTCCACTCAGCTGAAGATCTTTTTGATTTAGATATGTAGTAGTGAATCCATGTTTTATCCACTGTCAATACCGACACAAGAAATCCTTTTTATCTCGCTTAAATACTTCCAAACAGCGCTCTGGATCGTCGACGCGTTGTTGTTTTTGGTCCGGTGTGAGCAAACGCGGCACCCATTTCGAAAAAACTTGGGCATGCCAAAATATTTGTGTAAAATTGTAGATAAACTACCTTTTGATATCTTTAGGGTATCAGCTATCTCACGCAACTTCGATTTACGATCGGCCAAAACCATTTTTCGGACTTTTTTTATGTTTTCCGGAACAACTGCCGATTTTGGGCGATCAGGGCAGCATCATCGGTGTTTGTACGATCGCGTTTTAATTCAGCATACCAGTCAACAATAGTTGATTTCCCTGGTGCAGAGTGTCCATAATAATGTTTGGCTTTAACGGTATTTTTCCCATAAACAAAACAATGTTTAATCAACCCACAAAATTCTTTTTTAGCTATTGTTTTGAAAATAACAAAAGTTTACTAAAACCACTGTAATTTCAGAACAAATCGTCCGATTGTCATGAAATTTTGACACATATCGTTTAGAGGTTAGTGATAGCCAGAAATCATATGGGTATGTCAACAGTAGTGCCATCTATATGTCACACCGGGGACTTATTGAGTGATGTAGTTTAAAAGTTTTAGTAAAATTTTCAGCTTAATTTTATCTTAAAAACGGTGGTAGACTTATTATTTTGTATATTCCCATCTAGCAAGTACTGAAAGAAAATCTTTTTAATAATAATAATTAATTTTTTAGGAAACCCATTTGTTTGCAAACTATACTTGATAAAAAATAATTTTTATCCGGTTGACAGATGGGTAAAGGATTTTAGACTATTAGCTTACCAGTGTGCCACTGATCATCTGATAACTTATAAGAAACTTCTGCTATGACAGCTATGGGTCCTGATCCGGCTTGAAATTGAAACTGCAATTGGTTTCCATTTACTATCGTCAACTTAATGTAGTCGTTTGGTCCCTTGGCGTGAAAGAGGACGGCGTTTTCTGTGGCAGTTCTAAATAGTGATAAGATTGTAATAAAAAAACTGTTACATTTTCGATAAAAGAAAAAAATTTCTTTATAAAATGTAATACTAGTGAAAACCACTAACTGCTTATTTGGATCCTTTATTTGTATACAGGGTGTTTGGGAAAATGTGAGAAATCTCCTAGATATAAAAAAAGCATACATGCAAAGAATACTACGAGTTTATATAAACTTCGGAGATATTGGCTTCCAAAAAACTCCAATGGAATCTAGTAATATTGAATCACCGGGTATATTCCAATTGTATTTTAATATGATGTAATACCAAGTCAGATTCTTCAAATTACTATCAAACAGTGTTGTGAATTACTCACAGCTGCAGGCACAGACTTGCTGTGACACTTATAATCTCTTTTTTTACGCCCTGTATTGATAAGAACTATGGACAACGTTTTTTACAATTCTATAACTATTGACTAAAAATTAAGTACTTTTCATTCATGTCACTAATCCTAACCGTTTTCGACAAAACGTCACTTTATTTACACTGCTAGTCTCCTAAGTTCTGTCGGGTTGAATATGAAAAAGAGAAATTTTCTTCTGTCACCAACGTAATAGTTTCAATAAAAAGTTAAATTTTTTAAGAGGGTTCAACAGGGCTCCGTGAGGTCTGATACGACGCACGACGAAATTGAGAACTGCTGTTAAAGGTTAAACATTTGATAGGAACAAAGATGTATCTTTTATCGAAATATTATGTCAAATACATGACGTAAGGAAGTGACATTTTTTAGAAAACGGTTAGGATTAACGACATAAATGAATAGTACTTAATTTTTAGCCAATAAAGGTTTGTAAAAACGTGGTCCAAAGTTTTTATCAATATAGGGCGCAAAAAAGGGGGGTCATGAGTGTCACAGTTAGTCCATCCCTGCAGCTGTGAGTAAATTCACAACACTTTCTTTGATAGTTATTTGAAGAGTCTCATGTGGTAATACATCTCTTTAAAATAAAATTCAAACATACCTGGTGGTTCAATATTTATGTCTAAAAAACTTGATTCCATTGGAACTCTTTGGGAGCCAATATCTCCGAAGATGACGCCCACACAAAAAAAGTTTATATACACTTGTAGTATTCTTTTTACGTGTTTTTTTCATATCCGGTAGTTTTCCTATTTTTTCCTGAGCACGCTGTATATTAGTACTGCTTTAATAGAACCAAAGATGACATGTACTTAATTTCATCTTTTGTATTTTTTTCCCGCAAAGTCAAAGAACACTTAAAAAAAATAGTTTAAATTGAAACAAAAGAGAAACGACACCTTATTAATTGTTCTTTTTTTAAAGCGTCTGATTTTTTTCAATATGTATCGATTAAAAGGATTTTATATTCATTTGTAGTAACAACAGAATTAATTTAAATCATATCAGAAATTTGCTATTTATTAGAAAACAGAAAAAGGTAATGTTAAATTCCATGTAATGTCAAAACACAAAGAGACAATATTCTGTCAAAGCCTAGCGATTATTACCGCTCTTAATAAAACAATTATATTTTGATGTTCAATAATATATTGAAAGCAAGCACAGAAGCATTTTTTTAATTTTCCCTGTTTATCAAGTTAACTTCATAAACATTTTTTCCTACGAGCGTGCACAAAGTAGCGCTTTTCCGCACTAAGTGCGAAAAAATAAAACTACTCTGGGATCGTATATGTCAGGAAGATTTATATTTAAGTAGTTGTAGACTATATTACGCAAGATACGAAGCCGTTGCAAGTTTTTGTATTTCTTGTCTAAGTTTCTTTGTTATTTTTAACATTTTAGTTAAAACAAATTATTTAATTAACCCGTTTAACAATAATAAGTCAGGCAACAACAAGGCATTTGTTGATTTTGACAAATAATGTCAGATTTTTTCTTTAAGCAACAATATAATATATTCTATTTTTGTCTTTATCTAACGCTCGTGGGAAAAATATTGTTCTAAACGCATGCGCAAAATTCACTTTGCGCACTGTTAGGAATATTTTTAATTCTAGGGTTTGCAACTCCAAAAATGCATAGTATAGCGGGTATACATTCTTGCAGTAGTGAACGTAGCTTCATCCATCGACATTTTTTTAAAATAATCTAGATTTCCATCCTAACTATTTATCATTAAACGGGAGACTAATTAAAAACGTGGTTCTTTCTTTGCTGCCGTTAGTTGTTGTACTGGAAGAATTCTAAACGGTATTATTTTATATTGTTTTAAAGTTCTTTAGATGCTACCCTAACTAGTTATTCGCCCACTTCGACCCCAGCGGATGTTTCGGCAAACATATGCAACTAAATTTCTTGAATCGTTTCCAAAATAATTTAGCACTAAGTGATACACCTCTAGGTTTTCGCAACTGGGCTTCATATCACATAAAAACTTAGTTTCTTTAAATAAACACTCTAAATTTAAATTTCTATTGTAATTGAAAAAAGATTTTTAATTATTTTTGTTGTTACTATGTACAAATGAATACTAGATCCTTTTTCCCATTAATAAAATGTTAATTTTATTTCATATCTTTTTTGTTTCAATTCAAATTATTTTCTTAAGTGTCCTTGAGGATTCTACGGGAAAAAATACACTACATGCCTATTTCAATGTTTAAAATATATATTTTATGAGTTTTCAGTTTGATATATAAAAAAATCAGATTGTCAAGCACAGTTTACTCTTTCCTGGTACTTGACAATAATAACGAAATTTATTTCTACCCTTTATGTTTATTAAGTAAAAAGTAAAAAAGTATGCATAACTTTGTTATGGTTTTCGATGTTTACCGAGGAAATTTTCCGTTAATAAATAATTATGTTTATTGACTTAAAACAAACATCCATTTGGGCATAAAACTTTAATTTTTTTTGTAATCCATAAACACAGAACGTCACTTGTAATCATACCTAAATTCAAAATAGATGTCTCCATTATGTCCCATGTCGAAATTAGGCAGATCAATGGTCGCATCTGCTATACGAAAGGTAACTACATTATTAAAGAGATCATCTCCCTCACATATTAAGGGGCCGAGAGTATATCTCGCTTCTCTTTCATCTAGGGCACTACCTGTGTCTCCGAAACGTAGCTGTTTTACAGGGAGGTCTTCCTTGTCACTTAGGTCACCTAAAAAATGGTAAAAGTAAAATAAAATACACAGTATATTTTACACAAAAAATATACAGGGCTAACGAATAGAGGGAATAAGTTTTGGTTACAATGAATCCATTCACCATTTTATATATTAATTGCAAGAATCACTAAATAAAGGATGCTTTGATAATAATATTAATATTAAAAATAATAGTTTGTCAGGTAAGAAATGTATCAATTGTTTATTAAAAATAATAATTATTAAACGTGTGCCTTGTTTAATCACCAGGTTTAAGGAAGATAACATAACTTATTAGCCCTAAAAACTGTGAAAATTAGGGAAGAAACGCATCAAATTGTTAATGGACTTAGAAATAATGTGCATTAATATCGGTAAACGCTATATATTTACTAAAACGTTTTTGTAATTATATTTTTATGATATGGTATGGCATTAATTGGAGTTTCTTTGAAATAATCTTTTAAGTTAGTTGCGAATTAAATAAGCACACATAAGCACCAAAAATAAATATTAAATGTTTGATATGATAAGTATTACCCTTATGAGAAGGATAAAAAAATATTTTTTACAATTTTAATATTAGGCAAGATTTATCATACCGGAAATGGTTTTTTAAACTTAATTAGTAAATTTACCTGCATCAACCAACCAAATCGGTGCATCCCCATCACAGTTACACCACTTGGTGGGATCATTGCAGGTTCCCAAAATTCCACATTCGCACTTTCTGGAACCCGGCAATCCCCCACCCCAATAATCCATCTTTTGGTTTTTGCGCGAAACCCACCAGGAAAATGGTTGAAATCTGTTTTCCTCCGAAGGAGAGTTAAAGAGTCGCGCTTGTTTGCATGCATACTGGATGTGTTGCGTGCAAGTAGTTGATCTATAATAAAAAAATATATATATTTTTCTACTACTTTCTTAGAAAATACCGTTTTCAACCCCTGAATAAGGGTAGAAAGCAGCACTTTACCTTCCTTAGGGAGGTAAAATTTTTACCTCAATGTTTCAGCCAAGCATGCCAGTTAATTTTTGAATTTCATTTTTATTATTTATATTAAAAATTTTTAATGATATTAACTTAGAAGATTCTAAAATGTCTTGCGAAATGCAGTTTATTTTTTAAAATAAATTTTTAAATTTTGTGATCTTTTTGAAAAAAAAAATAACTTGTCAATTTGTTTAAAAACGTCAATCATTATTTTGTAAATAAGTTCCTTGGCAACTTCTGCCTCTTTGATGTCTTAAGTAATTTCAAATCTTACGTTATACTTTGACTAGTTTTTAATACAGGAGTTTGGCCAATCAATCAAAATCACAATTTAATAATAGAACACAAAATTCAAAAATAATTTTTAAAAATTGGAATGAAAACTAGTTGAAAAGATTATAGACATTCCTCTAGAGTAAAGTGCGTTTCCTTGGATTTTAATGCCTTCCGCTTCGAGTCGTGCACCAAATTATTTGCGGGAGGAAAAGGGGCAGTTTCCTCCCTTATTATGTAAATATCTATTACTAATGAGGTAACAGACGTGTACTAAGGAGCCTAAATAACAGCCACCCACTGGCACTATAATTTAACCTTTTAATGCATGAACGTCTGTCTGTGCGATCCTAGCTATTAATTCTAAAATTGAATGGGTTTTTATAGCGAAAATTTTTCCGCTTCCAGGACTTAATAATTAAATTTTGTGACTTCCGGTTTAACAGGAAGCAACTAAAATTATTTTCTCTAAATATCACCCTGTATGTTTTTCAAATTTGCGATAAAATTCTCTTTTCAGCTACGCACCACTGCTTTTAAAATGGCGTCAAAACAGCATTTATTTAAAGAAGCTTTAGTAAGCTTTGACTGTATTAAAGCGTAGTGTGATTTCAAAAAAACGAAGACTACATTTTTCAAATTGCGAAAAAAGTTCTGAAGCAACTATCAATATTTAAAAAAATAGAATAAATAAGGCATGTATTTATTTGACCATTCTATAGGTCAATCATTTTTACTGTTTTTGTTAGATTCGATCATTATCATTAATTCAAAACTTCCAGTGTAACAATGATGGATATTTTTCATTCGTTTATTACGCCATAAATGCTGGTATAACTGCTAAAGCAAGTCAATGATAGTGATCGTATATAGCAAACAGGAAAAAAATTGTTGTTTCTATTCTATTTTCCAAAATACTGCCACTTGCTTCAATTTTTTTTTTCGAAATACAAAAAGTCCAGTCACCGTCGAGTGACATCAACCAGATTAAAACAATTTAACACATATTTTAAGTTATCATTTATTTTATCGAAATCACAGCATAGTACACTTTAATCTAATCCAAGCTGTATATCTTGGGCTACTGAAGCTCATTTAAATAAATGTTGTTCGTGACGCAATTTTAAAAGCAAATGTCACATTGCGACATATGGTTAAAAAAGATAATTTTAAAGCAAATCTGAATAGAAAAACATAAATGGTCGAATTAAAAAAAAATACTTCCGGTTAAACCGAAAGTCGCAAAAATAAAATATTCAGTCTAGAAAGAGGGTAACTATCAGCTATAGAAATACTCCTAATTTTGAGAATAATCTCTCTGTAAATAAAAAAGTAATCCGCTGGGTCACCGGTATAATTTATTTGGATTTATGGGTTAATATTTGTTTAAATCTTGAAGACCCAAACACTGACATTCCCTTAAGCTATTATACAAATATAACATTTACAAAAATCTGTTTTCACAAGACAAAATTTTATCACATATTAAATGGTACTAATTCTGAATAAACCTTTTACCTGTTTGTTAGTGCAACTATCTGGTCATCGTTCGCCTCGTACTGGATATCTTGGACAAAACTTCCAGGTTCTTGAAAGCCATCGACAGAAGTTGTCTCTTCATTGCTGTGATGAAGCACTGTAGTTACGCGCTTGTCGGCACCGAAAACACACGTCACTGGGAACGGAGCAAGTGGTCCACTACCATCTACATCAATCTAAACGAGAAATGAAAATTTACTGTAATAAAATTTGATCGCATAGACTAGAAGAAACGAGATAAAAACCGTGATTTTTATTATTCTAACTCTTCCTTCTAAATATAAACCTATATTACTTCTCCCTCCAATCGTAAGATAATAAAAAAATAATAATTCCCAAATTTTAAATAATTTAGAAAAGCACAATATCAGACAGTACGGATGTCGTCATAAAAGATCCACAACAAATCTTCTTTTTTTGTATTACACAACTGGAACTAGTCCTTTAGGTTCCTTGTTAAACCCCAAATTGTTACTCCAACATATCCAAGGCTTCTGTCTAGGTCTAGCATGATGTGCCTTAAAAAAAAACTTCTTACTATGGGAGTCCACTTAAACTGTGCTCCTGGCTCTCCAGTGTCCTTTTTAATCGACGTACATCAGTTATTGTAGTTGGTTATTCTTCCAGCTTTCACCAAGCTAATGCAGCGGTGACCCAGGGCTCAGTTCCGGCACCACCTCTATTTCTTCTTCACATCAACAATCTTCTCCCACCTGCGATCAATCCCAGTAATAGTTTTGCTGACGCTAGTGCCCTTCACTCCAATATTCAGTTTCTCAAGCCAGACTCTACGTCTGATTTGGAAAACAAACCCAGATATGCAGATGTCACTTTCGCAGATCCTTTAATTAATACAATTCCTCTTCTCGCAGCTTCTAAGATGGCAACTCGTAGTGCCACTCTTATGCATCCCTTTACAGTCCAACTTGAGAGACCCCGCACTTCCCATCTTGTTCATCCTCCATCCCTAGAGTATCTAGCCTGTAAAATCTCTTGCCTGTAAAGATTTTCCTTTTCCTTTCCTTCCAAACCTCCAAATATTTAGGTCTGGTATTAATAAACTACCTCTTACCCCACTTAAAACATCAAAGTATGTTAATGCCCAGGCTTTAAGCCTTTGTGGATTGTTAAAAGATTTTAAAAAAAATCTTGTAAAAAATATCGCGAAATAAGTATAACGGAGGGTTTTTGGCTATCTTCTTTTACATATTTTGCAGTGGCCAAGCTTAGAAGTAGACGAGGTGTAGTCCGATTTAAAGTTGAAAAGGCCACCAGCGTCATCAGCATGCGTTGTTCTCTGTCACTTTAAAATTATTCCCGTTCTCGTCGCTCGAAATTGTTGTTGAATTCATGTAACGCGCCTCTGTACCAAATTTAACAACGTTTGGGTGGAGCGTTGAGAGGGAAAGGCTTAATTGCGGACTCTTTTGGTATGACGTTCCTGACCTTTTCTTCTTTAAATCGGACTCCAAACATTGTCTACCCAAATAAATATATCCTTTTAATAAAATACATTAAATTAGAAATTTTGGCGAAAACATACTAAGCATGCACACAGTACATAAACTCTCATTAGACAAATTTAAATCTGCCTACCCAGATATTGTCCCGCGCGCTGTTTTTTACGACTGCGCTCCCAACAGCCAGCGGTGGCGTTGCAAAATCGGAAAAAAGTTAAATTAGACAAATAAACAGATTCACTGTCTAGACGCAGTCGAACTGGGTATTGTTTTGATATGCATCGTGCGTTTTTCCAGCAATACTTGTTTGGTTTAATATTAACGCAATAATCATTTAAAATTGTCTATGCCACTGATATCTTGTAGGTTCTAGTAAAAAAGATCGACGCAAAAAGGTAGAAAAAAAAGGTATAATTAACAAAACTAAATAAACAGAAAAGGAGGAGTAAGTCTAAGCTTACTCCATAAAAATATTTACCTTAATTTCGGCCTTTTGTCCAACGGCCTGCACATTTTTATAGGCTTGACATGACAGAGGGTTAATGGAAGTATGACACACCGCACCGCCATATCCTGTACCTTTGCAATCACAGAAGAATTCAGCAGCGTTCTGCTTGCATATGCCGCCATGTTCACATGGATTTGGATAGCACCTATACACATTAAAAATAAGTCGCTATATGATTAGTAAAAGGGATATTATAACTTGAAAAATATTATGTGGACTTTCTCGCCAGATAGAACCACTTCTGTCTAGATCCCCTAGATAGGTATACACTTGTGCACGCTCGGTTACTTGACCTTTCCGAACGTGCAAATCCACCTAAAAATACTTTCAAATAACCTAAAAATAAGTTTTATCTATTTTTTCATATCTTGGTAGTCCACGAAGGCGTAAAGCCTAAGTACTAACATACCGTAAGTGCCTTAAGTGAAGTCAGAGGGAGCCTATTTACATTAATTTAAATATTTGGAGGTTTGGAGGAAATACATATATCTTTACAGATAAAAGGTTCCATAGTGTAGACACTTTAAGGATGAAGAAACAAATAAAGTCGGAAGTTTGGGGCCTATCCAGTTGGACTGTGCGAGGATGCATAAAAGTGGCATGGAGAGAAAGGCTGTTTAAAGGGAATCAAGAATACTAAGAGATGTGGGAAACGCGAATCCCTAGACATGTGAACAATATTCAGAGTATACAGATTAGAAAACGCTAATTACTTTCTGGCTTGAAAAACAAATCTTAGCATTTTCGAAGCTGCTGTGGATACAATATGCTTGCTCCAATTAAGATAATTCTTAAAGGTAACGCCCACAAGGTTAAAAGATTCTTTGTTTTGCAGAACTTGGCTCATCATAAGTAAAGAATTAGTATTGGTAGGGTAGAATTTTTCACAAACAACAAACGTGGAAATTAAGTGAAGGTCTTATGCAAGAGATAGCAGCATTACCATGTGCTTGCTTTCCAAAGCAGGCGTAGAGACTATATAAAAAAAGTGGTGACCGATTTGTCAGTCACACGTTGATAACATTTTTTTTTAAGTTTTTAAAGATTTCAGGTAGATTAGCAAGTTCTAAAATCAATCAACTGTGCGTGAATAAGTCTGTATCCACCATCTGAAGACAAACCCACAGAATATTTTTTGAAAAGTGCTAGATCGTTTGAATTTTTTTTTTACCAATAAGATAACGTAATAAAACATACATGGTAGCTTGCATTTAAAAAAGAAAAATTCGTAAATCCAAATTTTTGCAAGATTTTTTTTACATAGTTAAAATAACTTTCAATTACCTATCTGTCATTCTACAAGCATCAAAAATAACTTGATCATCACAGCAGTACTCCTCGTCTTTTTTCCAGTCAGTAGGTAACTTACTGTTACCGTCTATACGAATGGTCTTCATGCAGCCAATGAAACCTTAAGCAATACATAAAATTTTTTTATTAATTTTTAAACCTGACCAATAATGTTTTCAAGATTTTTAGGTTAAATATTTTTAAAAAATTTTTGTTAAACATCTTTTTTGAAAGTTCATGGATCCTTAATCAAATTTTAATATTTTTTTATTGCTTGCTCTATTTAAAATATTATTATATATTTAAAACAACCTGAAATTTCTGATCAATTTGCATATTAAGAAAATAAAATAACTAATTATTTTCATTCTTTAAGCATCTTTAATGATGGAAACGTTGCTACAGCTGTATTTTTAGATTTATCTAAACTTAATTCCGACATTTATTACAAAATACTACCGCGTAAATTTAAGTTGTAATGCTTTTAAGATATTTGTTAAAATGTTTGTGTGATATTTTTTAAAACGTTTCAAATTATGTACTTAAGTAGATATACATTTAAAATTAATAAAATGTTACTGTCTTGTAAGTTGGGCATTGGCACATTGGTCCTTTTCTACTCCCATAACATTAATTTTGGTAAATATGTTTTATAGTTTTGTGGCGGATTTATGTTTGTGTGTTTTCTTTGGGATTACTCGCCTTACAATTTTCTAGAAAATGAAATTTTATTTATGACAAAACGTCATAAATAGCAAAAAAGCTTTCAGAATTTTCTAACTTTTTAATCCAAAATTTCTTAAAATTTAGTTTAAATTTCTTTTTTGATTTCTCAGCTTGACAACGGTGGCCGACTTGCCACCGAAACGTAGATTGGTGTTTTTGATTTTTTAGGTTGCAGGCCATCTGCAAGTTTACAGGGGTCAATAGGGCTGGGCAGGCTCAGTTCGTTATATCCCGAGACCTGGACCGAAATGGTCCCATTTCCTAAAAAATTGTAAGGCGAGTAATCCCAAAGACACGTACTGAAATTAATTTTGGTCCCTCCATGCTATTTTAGCCATGTCAAAGCCGGTCTTTTGAAGTATATTTCATAAACATGATACTGATTTTCCTACCAAGCTTATGGGCTTTGGCTTTTCCTCGCCGAGCCTTTCAAATCTGAGGCGACATAGCGCCTCACACTCAGATCAGACATGCTCAGGTGTTTTTTCTCCTCTTGAAAGAATCTGCATAGGTTGTATTTAATCAGATCCATAAGTTTCATGTGCTTATTTAGCCTATAATGTCCCATAAGTTAACTTACCCCTATCCTTACTGCCTTGAGGTTTTGATTTAGCAGGTCTAGTGAAGGCTTTGGCCAAAAGCATTTGATGAACTTTTTCGCTTATTCTTGCCCTGGTGTTTGTAACCACTAGCTACGGGGTTCTCCATCTATTCAATTTTTGATTGATGTTTAAAATCATCCCCTTGTTTCAGTAATTTTGGCTAATCTGTCGGCCTCTTCATTTCTAGGATGGCCTTCGCGGCCTAAGACCCAGGCCACCGTCAGCTTGTTGTGGAGTCAAATATCCTCCAGGCCAGATTTAAAATTCTTAACCAGTCTAAAGTTAATTTTATAAGAGCTTAATTGCCTTAATATCCGCTTAAGTATCTGAGTAAATAACAATGTTCCTTTGTTCTATTGTCCTTTCACTGCTATTCAGTTGCGCAGTATTGTACTGCAGCAACTGGGATGTTTCTCCCTTATATTTTCAAGAAAACTTAATTTTTTTGTGAGATCCGTTTACTCATTCAAAGTATTAATTTTTAGAAAATTTGAGCCAATATGTATAAATCCTATATTTGTTTCACAAAATAGAGCAATTTTCATTTTTAATGCCAAAATGAGAGATTCTTACCAACCATTAGTTATCCCATAAAATATTTTAACATTATTTTAATTTTTATGTTAGAAACTGTATGTCTAACATATAAAAAACGTTGCAATAAAATAATAAGACAAATAAATAAGATACATGGACATAATTTATGTTTCAAAATACATATTAATATTTCTATACACTGAAATATGATAATGCATTGTGATAATTATTCATCATACTAATATAAATGTTATATTATAAAAACACTGTCTTTATTTTTTTATTTTTGCAATTAAGATATACTTTTTCAGACAGTTCAGAATATTTTAAATATAAATTTTTAAAAAGGAACTAGCTAATTCTAGCACCCTGTAATCGAAACTATATTCTGAATAATCCGGTACTTTAAAGTAAGACCAATAAAAACATTTTTTATCAGTTATAATCGCTTGCAAAACAAGAATGTAATATCCCTCTAAATCCTTTAACTAAACACGCGGCCGACTCCATTAAATATTCCACTAGTATCATCTATTTTGAAAATTGAAACAAAATCATGCCCTTGACATACCTGAGAAAATAGTATTCGAATATCCCAGCGGTGTATTGATTCCTCCGGCGAAAAAATAAATTCCTCCTGTCGTAATTTTAAGCAGTCTGCTAGTCTTCATGGGTCGGTAATCTACGCTGAACGTCACTTCGTTCGTTTTGATCGTCAGTACGACGACATGCCACCTTCCATCGTTAAAAGTTTCTTCATAATTGTCGAATATTACTTTCGGATTGTTCGGCGATATAAGCTCCACTTTAAGTTTCCCTTGTTCCAGGTAGATCTAAAATTTTACTTGTTAATAGCATTTATTCGGTTTTTGTTATGTTTACACAGTTTTCAATATATTTAAGTCGGACAATTAAATAACAAACAGACCTAGTAAACTTTTAAAAATCAATATCTTTTTAACGAAACGATTGAAAAATTCCGTTTTTTTTTTAAATTTTCCAATACTTTGATTTATATTGCAATAGTTTTTAAAAAATATCGTAAGAACCGTTTTCGAGATATTCCGAAATAAATGCATGGCTTTTATACATGACAGATATCGACAATGTTAATTATGCACAATTTGATTGTTAATATTTCGATTCGCAGACGATAAAAAAAAATCGTTTTTTTTTTCAAGTAGATAAAAGACATTTTTATTAACCCTATATTTGAATTTTATTAATTTCTTAAGAAAAACCGTTTAACGAGTGAACTACCTTAAAGTGAAAATTTGGTAAACTCACATGTATGATGAAAAATTTCCAGAAATAAATATTTGAAAATATTTCAGGAAATATATCAGGAAACTCTGGAAATATATGGAAATATTGGAAATATATAAATAAAAAATACAACATTTAAAAAACTTAACATTTAATAAAAGTTTATCATAGGTTATACCATAAATGGTCAGATTTGGCCGGATATTCATGAGAGCGTAGCTCAAGTGATTTTGAGAAACGAGTTAAATTTCCGAAGTATTCAAAACCAGGCAAAAATTATCTGGCTAAAAATCTAAATACGAATGTTATTTGGTAAGACAATTGCGCGAATTAAACAAAGTTAAAAGCAAAATAATAATTAATCAACAATATAAAATACAGTCACTACTGAGGTAACAATGGACAACCAAGGAAGTTTTAAGGTGTTTGGAAAGCCAAGGCTGTAGAACAAAATTGCCCAGGCGTGCAGGGCAGCGGGAATAGGGAAATCGGCCCCGCGGAGTTTGCACAATGAATTATAGGTCAGGTCCGGACTTCCATAACTCTTTGTTACCATGTATAAAGTTGACATCATCAAATGTCAATTTCGGACTAACTATATGTTCACTGTTTTTTTTTTTTTTTTTAAATTTTTTGCACAACATTGTTGCTTAATAAAAAGAACCATTATAGAATATTTAATATTATTATGTATTATTGGATTTTATATCATCAGATTAAACATAAAAAGAACTGTACTTCACAGCCTTCTATTTAAATAGTTAATATTTTGGGGAGTTTCGTATTTTTACCGAAAATCTTAATAAAATAATTAACAACACGATAATTTTATAATAAATTTTAAACATTGTAATATAGTTTTATGTGCTTATCAAGAATGCTGTAATAAGAGAAGGCAAAATAGTGTAAATGAGTTTAATCTAATTATCATATTTAAGGATCGATATCTGAAAAATAAGATTTGTAATCAGCGCCCCTGTATGCAAAAAATCATAGAAATCGGCAAGGGTCAAGAAAAGTAAAAACTTACCATAATTTGAACTAGTTGTTTGTCTTTAAGGGTAATACAATATTTTATAAATTTATAATTTGTATAAAAGCACCTTATGCAGATAACACAGATGTTACCTTATGCAGATAACATAAACAATTTTAACAATAACTATAGAATTTCTTACATGAGAATTTTATTTATATCGTCAGACAGTCCACCAAGGCTGAGGCTTCAATACTAACGTACCGTTAAGTGTGGTAAAGGGGAGCTTATCTACACCAGACCTAAACATTTGGAAAAGGGAAAACTTCTGCGGATAGCAGATTCCAGTCTAGACACTCTGGGGATGATGGTACAAAGAAAGTGGAAAGTTTGGCACTACGTGTTGCTCTGTTAGAAGCTGTCAAAGGAATTATTCTTGCCAACTCCTCGGAGCTGAAGCCATGAAAATACCTATAAAAATGCAACATATCCCCTCCAGCCTGTCGGTGGTAAAGAGAAGGAAGCTTTTCTGTAAGCGTGGGATCATTAATAAGACGAACAGATCTTTTTTTGAATGGATACAAGAATGATAAGAGTTGTAGGAAATACCATTGCCCAGACATGAGAACAATATTCTAAAGATGGTCTGATTAGAATAAATACAGAGTATACAGATTAGACGGATAAAAATACTTACTGGCTCAAAAGAGAAATCCAAGCTTTTTACAGCAGCTGAGGCTATGGATGTAATGTGTTTGTGTTAGTAAAGGTTGTTCTCAAAAGTAAAGCCAAAATGATTAATTAAATTCTTTTCGCGAGACCGAACATGACTGGGTCTTGGAGCATTAAATTGGACAAGATTTTTGAAGCCCCAATTCAAGATTAGTTTACGGTCTTGTAAAAGTGATATTTGAATTGATCTGCGCTTGTTTTCCTAATGAGGGGTATTCCGAATATGTCTACCCTTGGATTTACAAGACCATACTACTTTCAGGCATTTTGTTACGATATTGTAAGTAACAAACAATAAACACAAAACTATAGTCACAAGTAAATAAACCAATAATCACTAAAATATAAAGGTTTTTATCAATCCAAAAAACTTCTACAACCACAAAATAAAATCACACAAGGCAAAACAATCGAAATTAATACGGCGCAAACGACAACAAAATATGTAACACCGTATAGTTGGATCATTTTTAAAATGAAAATTCGGTGCCGTTTGAAAAGAAAAAAACATAAAAAGTTGCAAAAAAGATTTGGCGGCGCCTTTGCTTTTTTTAATGTGCCGCTTCCCGCAGGTGTCTGTAATTTAAAGGACCATATAAAAAACAAAGCCGACCGACAATAAAAAATTTAAAACTTTTTTCTACTTTTTTTTGCTTTTTCTTTCAAAGGGCACCGAATTTTCATTTTAAAATGATCCCACTATACCGTCGAACACGAAAACGGGACTCCGGCTCTGTCAAAAGATAATGTGTTGCCTACCTACAAACTTTGTGTAGGTAGGCATCACATTACGATATTTTGGGGAATTTTGCTACTGCGCAGAATCGAGGGGGCCCCTCATGACAGTTATTTTCATAGTGGGCCGGACATTTTTTGATCGAATACGCCATAATATTGGGCTTCCATTAACCTTCAAACTTCCTTGTGGACGACACGATTGATAAAAACGTAAACTTAACGATTTTTTTAGCCAGTAACTTTTTTCCTTGTACCCGACAGCAAATTTCAATTTTTAAAATTTCAAATGGGTTTTTTTTATACATGGGTGGAATTGTCATCCAAAAGTTAAAACGCAAAACACGTTAATATAAATAAAAATTTAGGTATTAAATATACAAAGAAAACAGTAAATTTTCTAAAAAAGTAATTACACACGACCATGAGGCACAAGTTGTGCAACTTGATCAAGAGGCATTTCTTCATCGATATCATCGACACCTTAAATATTGTATTCAGCATCAATGGCGTCTTCATGGGAGTGCAATTAAACTTTTCTAAAGCAAGCAATAGCCAACAAGTAATAATTTGTGAATCCCCGAGATTTTATTATTCGAAATTTGGGTTTGAAAATTTTTTTAAGGGTTCGTTTGAAAAAACCTTTTTGAGAAAGCCGTTTCCTTTTCAAAACCTTTTATTTTCTTTTTTTTAAGGAATTACTTTAATAAAAAATTTGTGTTATACAAAAATAATTTTGTGGGCTTTTTTGTCAAGTCGTGATTTACCAATTTTTTGTTACATTCCTTAGATCTTTAATTAAATAGGTAGATAAAGTTATTCAAAATCACTTTGTAATTACAGATTGTTTTAAAGTCAAATGAGTAACAAAAACATTTGAGTTATGACAAATTCACTAAACAAAATTTTTGGCAAGCGGGAAGATTCTGTTAAAACTTAGTGAAGAATCATGAAGACAGTATCAAAGTCAATAGTATATTTATAATAAATACATATAGACAAGATTTAATTTAAAATAAAACACTCGGTGTAAAGTTTCACAAATTTTTTTTTAGATAGATCTGAAAGTGTTTCGGTCTCCACCATTTTCAAAGATCTTTTTAAGAAGAATGAGCTTAAAAAAAAAATAAAAATTTTTTAAACTTACACAGATGGCCTATAGTAAACATTTTATGGCACTAAATTATTTTGATTGCAGCGTCTAAGATGGGCGTACCTTTGAAAATCTGTTTGAGTATTTGTTAAGTTGTCTTTATTGCTTATAGATTTTTTTAATGGCCAAAATTTCCAAATAATCCATTTGTTTACCCTTCTGGGAAAGTTATGTAATAACTTTAATCCCCATTATTAAAAATGATTATTGTCTATGCAGTGTTCCGCAAAACCGGTATTTCTCTTGCTGTGTAGAATTGAATTTCTGTGGGTTTTTTTATTCTATCCAAGAACGCCCTGTTTGGGGGTTTTATAGGTTGGGGCCCCACTCATTACAAATATTTTATATATTCCGGATTGTTGATTCTTAGGGCTTTTTTTTTTGTTATTTCCAAAAACCCTTGCCAAATTATTTTTATTAACTGAAAAAACAATTAATTCCTTTAAATTTTCGAAAAATTATTGCTAATTTTATTACTTATACCCAAAAAAGAACAAAAAATTTTATAAAAACAAAACCATTTTTTAGCCTTACCTTTTTCTTTTTTTTTTGAAAGGGTTTAAAGGTTTTTTTATAAAAATTTGCTTTTGTATGGTTAAAAAATTTTTTTTACGGCTAATTTTCAAATCTAAAAAGTTAAGTGAGCTATTTTCTTCCGTTTCTATTGTGAATTTAATATTTTTGTTGATGTTATTTATGTATGTTAAGAATTGTGAGAGTTGTCTATCTGTTCCAGTCCATATACAAAAAAAACACCACGTACCTAGCCCAAAAATAAACATATTTACACAAACTTTCATTCAAATTTGTGGAAAACAAAATATTTTCGAAGTTAGCCATAAACACTTCGGGGGAAGAGTGGACTTAAAGGGCTTCCCGGGAGACCGTTAGTTTGTTTATAAATTTTATTATTAAATTTAAAATCATTCTGATCTAGACATATTTCTATGCTTCTGATTAGGTTTATTTGATTGGAGTATGTTAAATTACTATTATTGATTAATGTTTTTAAAATAGACTTTTAAATGGGGATAGGTATTGAGGTAAAAGGCTTTTTACGTCGAACAAGGAATTAATTGTATTTCAGTTAATAAAAATTAAATTTTGGGAAGGGTTTTATAAATAACAAAGAAAAAGTCCCAAGAATCAACAATCCGGGAAAATATAAAATATGTTGTAATGAGTGTGACGCAAACCCCCATAGGGCAAACAGGGCGTTCTTTACAGGATAGAATAAAAGAACACAGAAATTCAATTCTCCCGCAAGAGAAATACCGGGTTTTTCGGAACACTGCATAGACAATAATCATTTTTTTAATAATGGGGATGTAAAGTTATTACATAACATTCAGAAGGGTAAACAAATGGATTATTTGGAAATTTTGGCCATTAAGAAATCTATAAGCAATAAAGACAACTTAACAAATACTAAAAACAGATTTTCTAGGTACGCCCATCTTAGACGCTGCAATCAAATAATTTAGTGCCATAAAATGTTTACTATAGGCCATCTTGTAAGTTTAAGATAATTTTATTTTTTTTAAGCTCATTCTTAAAAAGATCTTTGAAAATGGTCGTGAGACCGAAACACGTGTCAGATCTATCTGAATAAAATTTGTGAAACTTACACCGAGTGTTTTATTTTAAATTAAATTTGTTACAATGTTTCACCTAGAGCCTACCGCAAATTCAATAGAAATTATATAGACAAGAGTTAGGTTTTTTTCCTATCTGGAAAAGTTGATAAGTTTATTTGGCATATGAAAGAGAACCTACTTGTAAAATCTTTTCAATAAACATGCAGAAAAGGTAAAATGTACTTTTTACTTTAGTTACTTACCGCTACGTAACCTGATGACGAAAAGGCATGGTACATCATGAGCCCATTGGTCTCGTATGTTCTAAAGTGGAAAGAAGCGTTCATTGCAGACATTCCTTCATACCCCTTAAGTTTGGCGAAAGATTGGGAAGTGGTAAATGTCACAGGTACAATTTGAGGCTCCTATTAAAAAAAAAACATTACCAAACTATCACATCCTCTCCACCTGCGGTTACTTACAGGACAAGTATATAAGGTGTTTATTTTCTGATATCGGTAAGTCTCTCCATATTCATAGGCTTCTTTAACTTGTCGAATAACATTGCTTGAATTTAGATAAAGATTTTCTATACAGCCTGTATAATTTTGTATTAAAACAAGACCTTCTTGAAAGTTTGGGACGCCTCCAATGTAAAACTAGATAAACAGAAAGAAGCATTAACAAGTAAAATATGGTTTTACAACAAACAACATCTGTACTAAAAAAGTTATTTTTTGGTTTTGCGCCACATAAAAAAAAGAAAGGACCTACTGCACTTAAACTCCTATGCTAAAAGAAAAGGCTCATCAATTGTTTTGATTTGTAAAAATATACCTCATACAACTTACATTTAGTTATCCCATCGTAAAATCTATTTTAATTTATTTATTTATTTAGCAATCTAAATACGCGGGTCTATTAAAAGTATTAACTAAGAAGCGTTAAATTTAACGAAAAATCGACGACAACCTAAAAACCATTAAGGGGGTATTCTGGTCTAAACAGTAGAAAAAAAGCTTTTCTGTATATTTTGATAGTTTAAATATTTAAGAAAATCTCCCTAAAGTTGTTCGGCGCAATAAAGATAGAATCGAAAGTTCTGAGTCGAGATTCAAGTGCTCCAAAAGAAGGAAGAAGTACAGGGGCGTAGCTATCGGAGTGCTAGGCGGTGCAGAGCACCGGGGCGCCCAAGCTGGGGGTCCCCTCGGTCCCTTAAGCGACCTTCGAAAAAGTTAAATAAATATTGTACCTAATCACATGAAGAATTTTCGACTTTTTAGCTCCTTGCACGAAATCTCTAATGGCATTTAAGTAGGGCAACTTAGTATAAAAAAAATGAAATTTGTAGGGAGTGCCCTTAACGAATAATCATGTACGATAAATCATAAGAAGTTTACATATCTAGGGCATTGTCACGTCGTCATTACCAAGCAAACTGAGTACCAAGAGAGTGAAAAGCTTGTACACATTTCCATTTCATTTTAAGGAAATCGTGGAATCAGCGGTCACAATGGAAAGGGAAGATTACTCTGTAGAGCTTCCTGAGCTTAGGAAATAATACATACTATACGAAAATTAAAACACAAAAATACATACGTCTCTGTTTAAATTAAGTCTGTTAAAATCTCCCTTGATTCGCTCTTGTACTACTACTCTGTCGACGGAAAAAAGAATATCTCTTCTGTTTCTTGATATGACAACATCATGCCAAATGTTGTCATCTAGTAAACTGCCCACGCTTAGGCTAGTAACCATATTCGAACCTAAAATACAAGTTTTAATTACTATAAGTGAATGACGGATAACTATTTTTTGCAATAACACTACATTCACTACCTTAATACTAATAATTTACAGAATAGATCGATACAAGATAAAAGTCCATTTTAATCACTATTTTACGAAAAAGAAAAAACAATTACTGTTGACTTTCTTTAATTTAATCAAACACTATACAGGGTGATTCAAACATAGATCACGAAACTCAACAGGGTGATTCTACATGACAAAAAAAAGCCTCATATTTTTTCCAAAATTTAAAATTCAAATATTTAAATTATTAAGCTTATTATAAATTTGTCACTTAATTTTTAAAGGCCGTATTAACGTCTATATTGTTGGATTTATCGAGTTAAATGAAGAGCACCTTTTTTAAAGGTGCTCTTTATTTGCATCAGTCTTTGAGAAAACATACTAAAAACTAGTATAGCTGTCAAAACTAAAAAATTATGACAAAAAAAAAATTTTCAATGTAGGTAAAGTGCCCTCTAGAGGCACACAATCAATGTGAATTGTTACTAAAATGATGAAGCGCAATCGACTCAGTCTACGTTTCAAATATTAGTGGAATCGGTTTTTCCGTAAGCAAAAATTTAAACAAAAAATAAAAAATAAAACTTTGTCGGCTGGTAACTAGAAAACGAATGACATTTTGAAAAAAAATATGAGGCTCTACCATTATCTTTATAGAATCACCCTCTTAAGCGGATCGATTTGAATCCCCCTGCTATAAATTATGCAGACATATTTTGCTAGGCTGTGGCTTTATCAATGCAAATGACAATGTAACTTTACACTTGGCCTTTTATATTACATATTTAACAATGGTGAGCTATTGGTTTCCAACTGGTCATTTAGGATAGAGTCTGAATTTTTATGTCTAATTGTTTCTAGACATTCAAGTAATAAGTAAGTTTTTTTTTTATTTCAAGGGTTGATAGAGGGGCCGCTACCCGTCAGCCAGACCTTGACTCTCATATTTAGGGGTCCTTCAAGGACAATTACAAAAATTTTTATGGTGCCTCAAGAACGTACGCAAAATTGTTTACCAACTCTCCTACTATAAGAAAAGTGCAATTAACGAACAGTAGCTTTATTTGTTTTTAGCAGTCCACTGCTGTTAATGAAAGAAACTAAACCTGTGACAACCTGTACTAAGCCAGTATAAGGTAGTGTAAAAATAAAAACATATCAATTAACAATACTCACCCAAATCAATATTAAGCAACATCCTATTTTCTCTCAACTGCAGGGCAATATAGTCGCCCTGAGTTCCCCTGCTGTAGAGAAGAACTCCGTTAGGTGAGGCTGTTTTAAATCTAAATTTAATTGTTTCTCGCAAGGCAGCTATTGGGTCCCTGAGTAAGTCTAAGGTAAGAAGAGCTGTGCCGTTAAAGTACATGTCTTCGGCCACTAAAAAAATAAAATACATTTCGTTACGGAAAGCCCACACTTAATAACTAACTTAAATTAAAATCAAACAATTATATCGTTTACAAAAATTGTTAAATCTGAAGAGGTTTGTATAAGTCTGAGCTAAAAAAGCAGCAAGGGTTTAAAAGTGGATTGCTTCCACAAAAAGCTGTCCACTTTACGAAAAGACATTTAAAGTGTTTGATGAATGGCGCAGAACTAAAAAGGTAGAAAATATTAATTTCGAAATGGCAAAGGATAAAAAACCATCACGCCTTAGTAGATATATTTCATGATTTAACTTGAGGGCAAAGTTGATATTTACAAGTATCTAGGGTTAGAGGCGTCTCTCACGAGACAGAATAAAGGGTAAAAACAACAAGAAAGTTAAGTACTTTTTTGTGGAATACACAACAATGTATTTCTACAAATTAGTCCTAATGTAATGATATGCCAGTACACGACGAGAATTACAAACTAAGCTTATTATAGATGGGCTAAATATTCTGTAAATTGTAAGCCCAATTTTTCATTTTTGCTCTTTTTGATTTGCTCACTTCTCAGAAGCCTAAATCTCAATTTTTCTATTTTCTTTTTTTGGAAATTAGAATTTTTATTTTATTTTTTATTAGCTTTCAACTTTTTAATTCCAAGATACTCTCTGTGTAAAGGTATAGATTGTATAAAAGCAAGATTTTTCCAAGTTTTAATTTATCTTTAAATCTTTGGCTTAATTAAAAATATATAAAAACAAAACTGAATTAAAACATTAGTGTTAGTGTATACATTGAAGAAATACTTCACAGTGATCTTAGTGAAATTAACCAGCCAAAGACACACATAGTGTTTGGAAAAAAAGCCTTAGTTTAAAAACCACAGTAGGATTATCCATGCTATTCAGGATTTAAAAAAAATGTTGGAAATAATTTTTATATATTAATTAGAGTTAAGTTGTAAATATTTAGCACTGAGTTTTTAAACTCTGTAAAAGAGTTCTTAGAGTTAACGTAAGAACTTTTCTCTGAACCGTTTTAAAGACAGACTTGTCTAAACTTCTTTTTTAGCGCATTTTCTTGAATTTTAAATACTTCTTGGTTAAAGTTCAGCATGTCTAAATATACCAAAAGTCCCATTGCGCAACTTGCCCAATCTAAATAATTTTTTGCTTATAGAAATAAGTATTTTAATACAATATGACTTGCCGGCCGTCTTCATTTAACAACTTATTTTCAAGTCATACTTCTGGGACGCTAAACAGACTTCCAGGTTCCCGGGTGGTAGGTAGAACTTCTCCTCATCCCTCGCAAGGATGAGGGCTCAAATTAAGGCCACAAATGAGAGTTCCCCCCGTGAGTTAGGCTTTGACCATAGCAATGTAAATTTCAGATTTAGTAGTACTTGATGAACTCGGATCTAAGGAAAATGAGATCGTCACACCTTACAGAAATCCAAATAGGCATAAAACCTTTAGAAGCCACGCTGGAGTCACCTTCGAAAGCCTTTCCAAAGAGTCCTTTCAACTCCAAGGTGGGGTTCATAAACCGGAGTTAAGAAAAACTGCTCTTCCACAGTTTATAAATTTACCATCGCCAAATATAATCACGAGCACATGGCATCCCTGGAGGGGAAAATTCCAAGGAGGAACCATATCAAATG
Organism: Listronotus oregonensis; assembly: GCA_019359885.1. Classification (NCBI taxonomy): domain Eukaryota; kingdom Metazoa; phylum Arthropoda; class Insecta; order Coleoptera; family Curculionidae; genus Listronotus; species Listronotus oregonensis. The sequence goes on along the minus strand of JAHBCN010001694.1, from coordinate 352,632 downwards.
GCGTGTCTACAACGACATTAAAATCTCGAACGTCAACACGGAGAGGGGTATATACCCAACCGATCAATCAGCACGCAGAGCAAGAGAGCGCTTTTTCTCTCGCACGCCAAGCGGCAAATTGCCTCTAGTAGGTATATGCTCGAAGGTTAATATTAATGTTTTAAGAGTCCTCTTATATTACTTATATAACTTACCATATTCACAGCCAAACAATTCAACTCTCATAGATATCCTATCACGCCATCTGGTAGGGTTTATTCGAATCCACTGGGCTATTATAGGTACTTCAAACTCGTTCTTATGAACTGTGTCTCCATCTACGTTACCTCTGAACATCTAAATATTGGTAAAATTATGTTATGTCATAAAATCACAATAAACGTATATTGTTTGCATATATTCAATAATCTTTTAAAAAATAACAAGTGAAATAAGACTGGCAGCTTCAATTTGAACTGAATTGTCTAAATTAGGTGGACAGAAAACTTTAGAATTTTTATACATGCAGCTAGAGGTGTTTTCTCTAAAAAAATACGTTTTATATCCGCATGTGTTTTAAAAAATTACTAGATTCTAATCTGGATGTGTTATACTCAAAATACGAGCATATATAAAAAAGTGTAGATATAATCTTTAAACAAACCTTGAAAGAGGAAAAGAAATATAGTGAAGTGCAATATGCACGCAGTGTTTTGTATATTAGTGATAAAGCAGATTAAGTTCAAATATTTTTAGTATACCTATATTTACAATGGAATTACAAACTGCAAAACTACTTCTATAATATATTACAACTATAGGATAATTATTGTCCAACAAGACCATTCTGTAAGTAACACATAAAATATTTATAAAAAAGAATTTATTTACGATGTTTTATTCTTCCTAAGGGCAGATATCTAGTACAAACATTGATACACTATACAGGGTTAGTTAGAACTCATCCCTAGGAATTTAAGGGTACATTGGATAAAAATAAAATCAATGATATCAACGAATTTGATTTTTTTTTTTTTGAATAATGGTTTGTACAATTTCATTAAGTTACTTGTAATGTGGGCATTCTATAAACTTGAAATCAAAAGGTTCCAAATCCGTCTCAGTTTGTTGATGTGATTTTACTAATTGACTAAAATTTAAGAAGTAAATTTGCGTCCTGAAGTTTAACGCAATTCCTTGTTTCATAATTACTTGTTCGCTTTTAGCTTTTTTGGAAGTATTACAAGTACTTAAAATGGCACATGTTTACTTTTACTACCACCCAGTTAGTGGACATAGCATGATCTAAAGTGGCATAACATTTACTTGTAAGATTTCACTTAATAACGTGGCTACCGCACTGTTGGTTGGTTTAAACCGTTTGTCTAATTGTGCTACCCTAATTGTTGTAGAAACCCTTTTTGCCTTAATTAGATCTAATAAAGTTTTATTAAGATGTTCATGCGGAAGAGAATTTTCGCTCTTTATATTTCCGTTTATCAACGTTTCAAATTTGTATATTGTGTGAAGCTGGTGCCTCCTTCCCGCAGAGCCAGCATGTTGTGGACCTTTGTTTCTGCAAGTGTTTTATTAGATCACAGTGACTTGTCAGTAGTCCCACTATTTGTTTTACATAAGTTCGCCCCATAAGGAGGACCTCAGCTAGCGTAGCCTTTGATCTTTAACCAGGTGACGCATGTCGACGATATAGATGTTGTTTTGATAGCCCAAGAAATAGCTTTGGGCTACTGAAACTTTTAGACAAACCGGCTCTTGCTAGTGTTTTTTCTCATGGTCTTCTATTGCCGAGTGTTCAAGAGCAAGAGAAGCTCTAATCTGTTGTTTTTGGCAATAAGTTCTTTTAGGTCATGCAGGCACATTTAAGGCTTTCAGGGCAGATTGACTGTCTTGAGAGAATGGCTATGTTTTTTTTTGTGATATACCCTTTTCAAACTCGCTTAAGCATGTGCTTGGATAGCATAGCATAAGTTTTTTTCTAATATAATGTGGCTTGCTTCTCCAAAGCAAAGCTGTAAGTCGCTTTAGGCCTGGCCCCAAATCCACCAGCAACCATTTCATCATCTGTGTTTGATCCATTGATATACCAATCCAGGCCTGTGAAAATGATGGTGGTGTTATCTTCATTAATATGTCATGATACCTTACCTTTTATAGTTTATTAAAGTTATAGAGCTGTTCGTGGATGGTCTTGTGCCACCATATATTGTTTCCACGCCTTAACAGTTTTTCTTCTGTAGGCACTGTTGATAGTTCAATTGGATTCATCGAGCGAAAATGTGCACACAAGTCCGTGGAAAACATCAAAAACCTCATATGATGGGACATCTATTTAGTGCGCATGCTTAATTTAGAACATACTATCATTTTGGGCTTAAAAGAGTAAACATGTCGATTGCTCTTTAAAGCTTCGCGCACTAGGGCGAAAAAAGTTTTATGTCCCAAGGTCCTACATACAACAATTTTTATCCTTCTACGCGAGTGATCTCGGTTCTGTAAGGTAACAAGGATTTTGTTATTGTGTTAATAATTAACGAAGTATCATCCTTGCACGAGTGGGCGATTGGCGCCTATAACCTCAGCCAGTTAAAAAAAGAAGGAATAATAATTTGAAACAAATTCTTGATTTAACATAACCTTTGCCTAACCTAACTCGTCTGCAACCCCTACTCTTAAATCTTGGTCTTTCTGTAGCATTAGCACAAATTCCCTTCGAGAAAATTGGGCTGTCGATATTGCTTTATATATTGTTTTTATACAAGATATCTGTACTTAGGCACCTATATTATTTCGTTGGCCAATAATCATTCTATAATTGTAGATAGTTCGTTCAGTAGTCTTAAAATGAAAATTTAAATATAACATATTTTTAAAGAGTATTAAACCAAAACTTAGTTACAAAATTCGATTGATTATATTTTAGGTTTTTCAAGAAGACTGAACTTAGTGGACTGAACTAACAACACCAATAGGCATTTATTTTTCACCTTCACCAAAAATTGTGGAAGTTGGATTTGTAAAGTTTCTGTACACAAAAACAACAAAAAATAATCAATATAAATTTCTTTTACTATGGGATTTTAAATACAAAAATATAACATATTCTCAGATTAATATAAAGTACATTAAGAAGAAATCTGACCAATGAAAATTAAAAAAAAGTGATAAATCTCTAGATGATCGAAAATTCTTAACTTCTGGATTGCAAGTTGTTTAGTACTTAATATTATAATTAACATTATTATTCTTTAATAATTAATTATATACAACTTAAAATCCTTTGCAAAATATCTGTTAATTTTATATATTTATTTCAAATGTTGCCATTTAAAATAAACCACCAGCCTACGGACTATGGGGAAAAGTGCCATAAAGTTTTGATTTTTATCCATTTTGTCTATAAACGTTTTCCTATTTTAAAATTAAGAGAACAAAATTGTATACAAGGTAACAAAAATAAAGTATTTAACTAAAATAACTAGCTACCTTGTAACTACTAAAGGTAATAGCTAAATACAAAATATACGTATGTTAAATTAAATTTAAAAGATTGTTTTATTTCCCTTCTCTGAAATGTTTTTTTTTTTATATTTTAGGCTTAAGAATCACTTCGTATTTTTAAGATTACCCTAAAACACCCTGTAAAAAAATGGTTATTAATATAACGCGCCTAACCCCAAAGTCCGGAAAAACGTATTATATGAACAGAAAAAATGCTTTTGCAACGCAAACCTGATAATGAATTGGATAAGTTAATCAAATAACCTTGTTGGTTCTCTTTTTCTTCTTCCCGGAAGCCCTCCAGGTTTACTACCGGAGGCAGCGCAGCCTCTTGGGGCTTTTTGTGCCTAATCTCCCATTATCTTTTATACCAATCCTCTCATTAGTCTTGTTCCTTCTACGAGTCTGTATAACCCCGAGACTGGTTGGTCCTGTGGGCTCATTTTCGGTTTCTCAAATAATGCCTGTCTTTTGTTAACGCTTCACATTCGCACAGGATATGGTAGGCTGTCTCTTCCCCCTCGTCGCACATTCTGCAACTTGGGTCCCCATTATATTAGCCTATCTTGTGAAGCTGTCCTCTCAGGTTATCGTGCCCTGTTCGCAGCCCTCCTGCTTTGCAAAGTATTTTTCTACTTTGTCTAATTAGTTCTTCCTTCATTCTTTTGGGATGGGCCCCTTATAAAGCCTTTTCCATGTCTTATTTAACTGAGGCTAAAACAGTATTCCTCGTGTTTGTTTTGGATCCATTTCCTAGTTTGCCCTCGTGCTGTGGTTTTGGTCACTCCAAGGGCGTTGCCTTCCATTCCCGAATGTCCTGGTACTTGTTGGTACTTTAATTAATCCTTAATTTAAAATTCCGGAATTGTTTTTTAACTATCCTGCTTTTATAGTCTGATCAAAACTAGGTACATGTTCAAAAAAACAATTAGATCTAACCAAAATAATAAATTATCGGTAAACAACGGGACCAATTGCGCGCACTTACGCCGTCCATCCCAAAAGTTTCCAGCTTAACCGTTGTGAAAATTAGATCCGATCCTGCACGATCCGTTATTTGTTACTATCCGTGTTGTGATATCACTTGAGTTAAATAGTGTGCTGTAGGCAGTGATTTAAAATAAATGTGTCAGCAAGTTTTTAAAAATCTTTAAGATCGAATATCCTGCAGTGATTAAATTCTTAATTTAAGAATATTTGTTGTTTTTGTTACAAAACATAAAATTACAGCAAAAAAGCTCTGGATTTTGCCTCAATAAAAAAGACTGTTCCAAATACCTTTTTGTGAATTACTTTTTTAAAAGAGTCAAAATCCGCAATAACACTATACTAAAACACACAAAAAACAACACAACTATCTCCACTATAACCACCTCGATTTCCCCCTGTGCGTCGTGAAAGGCTCTCCATCCTTCATTTCCGTTATCCGAATACTCCACAATATATTCCGTAACGTACTCGTATGTCATCGAGCGGCCCTGGGTCGCCAGTGAACGCACTTCGTACCTCCCTCCAAGATCGATAACCAGTTTTTCAAAGTAGGTGCTCTCATTGGGAGTCCAGGCGGAATCACCTAGAGGAAACGGGTTAGAGAGAGAAAGAGGGTGAAAATGTTAGTTTTAGAAAGTAAAGACGTTAGAAACAAATTGCCATAACCTGTTTTTTTATCAAAAATGAGAAGATTTAAAGCATGTACATTATGACAGTAACTAAAAACTGTTACCATTAATGGGAAACTTTTTACAGTGGAATTAGACGTAAAACCATTTCTTGAAAACATTTCGCAAGGGATTTTTTTATATGTAAATGTACAATATACTACTTATAATTAGTATACTTATAATTTATCAGCAACACTGAGTTTTGCCAGGTGCCATCTAACGTTTCCACGGAAAGTTTGAATATTTGACCATAACTTTATGAACGTTTTTTATTTGAGTGCGATGAGTTGTTTCATGCTCTAGCAACAAACTGCAGTTAATCTGCCAGGTGCACATGCTAGACGTTTCCAACCATAGGAAAGTCATTGCAACTTCATATTTGACTTCATAACCTTTAAGTAGAATAACGTTTTGTTATTTGAAGTACGATGGTAAAGTTTAGTTGATGTGTCTATGGAAAACCATTAGGTCTTAGCGAAAAATGCAAGTAACTCGCGACTCTCGGCATAGATTATCCAGACAGGAGGAGTGCGTCAATCAACTTACTTCCACTTTTGAAGACGAGGCTTCATCCTTTGCGGCTGTGAAATGCTAGAATAACGAATTTAATGTTGGTCATCGTAAGCTCATCGATAGTTGTGAAGATCGTCCAAAATTAGTTGATGTGTCAGAAAACATTGGTCTTTGCAAAAAACTATTAACGCAAGATCATTATGTGGCATACTATGAGATTACGGCCATCTTAGGTCTTAGTTTTACCAGCATATATAAAATACTGCATGATCATTTAGTCGTGAAAAAGGTTTGTTGTATTTTATATATGCAGGTCAAAATACAGGGTGTCCCAAAAGGTATGGTTCAAAGTTTGGGATCATGTAGATTGGATCAAAATAAGGTAACAACTTCATATCACTTTTTGCTCTATACCCCTTCTTTACCGAGCTATTAGCTCTTAAAGGTAACAATTGAAAATCGAGTTTTTATTAATAACTTTTGAACGGCTTGTACGATCTGGAATTTTTTTTGTTAATTAATTCTAGCTAATAACTGTCTTGCATTAACTGCTGTAAACATGCCCTGAAACCATTAAAGATACTCGAGGGCTCTCGATAAGGTATACCATGGGGCTCTCAATAAGGTGTACTTAGGACTCCCTATAAATCTTATGTCAAATTACTACCAGAAGAATTTTCAGCTGAAAATTATAAATTAAAAGTTTAACAACAAACTTAATTTATTAAAAAAAAATAAATAAAAACATACAGCAAAGTAGAAACTTATGATTATTAGTAGAATAACAAAAACGTCGCCTCAGAGCTACAGTAGGATAAGTCGAAAAAATTCGATTTTGAGTTATTTGCATGAACAGGATCGCAAAAGATGACTCTATTTGTGGGTAACACTAGGATATCGTTAAGGCATCATCTTGATTGTATAAACACGGTAACCTTGTGTTACTCCAATTTTTGTATCAACTCCCTTTTAAAGCAACACTAAGTTAAGTTAATATATCTTACTGTTTCCTCAAAATCATCGAATAATTCTAAGGGCAACAGTAAGATAACTATTTCACGTTCGCGTTCTAACGAGTTTATTGCCAGTTGACCAATAGAAATGCATGATTCAAGATTGCTGCTTCATAATATAGCACGCCGCGCCGGATTTTGTTTACTCTTGTGGAATGTTTTCAATCTTTAAATGGTGTTTATCATAGTATCTGTAATTATTTGATGTATGAAACAAGTACAACGATATTGGGTTTTGAGTGACAACATTCCTAAAAAAATGGAATTGACAAAAAGAACGCAACGTATATTACAGTTGGCAAGAGAGGATTATGAAAATCATCATAGTAGTGAAAATACAATAACTGAAGGTAAGCACAATGGCGAAACTATACAGCTCGGGTGATATGTTTGAGAAATGTTCGGTAGGAACATTCGTTCATATTTATACAGTGTGTCCCAGATAAGAATGAACTTTATGGGGATCTCGTAAACGGTTGAAGCTACGGAGATCTTCAAATAGGGAAAAAGTTGCGTCTCACTGATTTTTGCATTTTGATCTTTTAAAAATTGGAAAAATTCGAATATATTTAGAGAAAACCGAAGAGTCCCGATTTAGTTTTTATTTTTTTTTACGACTCTATTTGGAAAGATATGATAAAATGAGATTCACATTCTCATGGCCACTTTTTCTGCTCTACAACCCTACGTTTTTAAATTTTCAATCCGACGTTTCGTTTCTTTGGAACCATCATCAACTTTATTTTTTTAAATATACCGAAAATTTTGTTTTATTCTTAATAAACGTCAGTTTTAATTATAAATCCAACGACATATTACACTTAATATTTTTCCCACATTTCGAGTCAAAAAACCGTCATCAATGGTAGCTGATAATGGTTAGAGGAGCGATACGTCGAAATACATTAATTTTAAAACCTAGGCTTTTAGATCAGAAAAGGTGGCCATGAGAATGTGAATTTTATTTTATCATATCTTTTTAAATAAAATAAAAAGTAAATCGCGACTTTTCGGTTTTTTCTAAATATCTTCGAAAGTATTCGGATTTCCCCAAATTTTAAAAGCACATTGTAAAGTCCGGTGGGGCGCAAATTTTTCCCCTTTTAAAGATCTCTGTAACCCCAACAGTTTACATGATCACCATAGAGTTGATTCTTATCTGGGACACACTGTATAGGAATATTATAGAAAAATATATGACTGGTTTCACTACTATGTTTTTTAATTTAGATCATGAACTGACAACAAATAATGATAATAATTATGATGCTTCCCACGAAATTCACCTCGAAATAAACAGAGAAAAGCACCAGGTTACAAGTGAGTGGATTGTAAGCCAGAATTTTAGTTATTTGCCCGATTGTAGTCCCCCCGTAGCTCATAGGGTACACTTAGAAGAGCTGAATGATGAAAATCATTTGTCAAATACCACCAATGTGGAGGAAGTAACTGTCTTGACCCCTGTCATAATAGATGAAAATGTGACCCAATATAAGGGAGCAGTGGAAAGTAAGTCTTTCTTGTGTTACTTAAATATGTTTTTTATAACGACTAAAATCAAGATATTCAAAAGTACGTATTCCTTGTATGATTTAAGCGTCCTCAAGAGAGAGTTTTAAATACTTACTAAGCTGTACTTTTCTGCAAAGACAGATATTTTATACGTTTGTTATTGCTAGATAAAATTTGTTGCTATATCAAGAATTTTTTTTAGCTGCAAGAGGAAATGAAAGTCCACAGCACTGCCTTGAAAACACAGTTCCCACTTCTAATACGGTCAGTGATTTTTCTCAGGATGATGATATTATTGATCCCGATTTTGTTCCAAACGATGAAGATGACGACATTGTAGAAAGTGAAGACGGAATGATACCAGACCAAGAACAACTTGACGATAACTTAGAAAATGTGGAAGCTGTATCGCATGACGGAAATAAAGAAATTCCAAACAGTAGAAAAAGATCAAGAAATAAAGACAAATGGAAGAAGAATTTAAAAAAACTAAAATCAATTCTGGTCAGGAGTACGTTTCTAGATTGGGAAAGCTACATAAAGCAAAATCTGTTTTACCTGCTTGCGGACAAAAGTGCAGATTTCGATGCCCTGAAAAAATCAGTGAAGATGATAGGAAGTCTATTTTCAAGGAGTACTACAGTCTTGCAGATAAAACACGTCAGAGGGAATATTTGGCTAGAAATATCAAAAAACTAGATCCCAAGGATAATGTTACCTACAAAAAGAAACAATTTACATGTTCCTTCTATTTCAACGTTCAAGAACGGAAAATAAGGGTATGCAAACTATTTTTCAAAAACACTCTGAATCTATCCAACTGTGCAATAGATACTGTGATGAAAAAAATAAATGAATATGGATTTGTTGAGACTGAAAAAAGAGGTACACATAAAAATAGAATAAACAAAATAGACGACGCATTAATTGAAGGTGTAGTTGATCATATAAATAGTTTTCCGCGAACCGAATCACATTATTGTCGATCATCTTCTAAAAAAACTTATCTAGACGGATCACTTAATATCTCTTTGATGTACAGATTATATAAAGAGAAGTGTACACAGAATGATGTCCCTTTTGTTAAACAGCATACATACCAGGAAGTTTTTAATACTAAGTTCAACATGAGCTTTTTTAAGCCGAAGAAAGACCTATGTTCAATTTGTGAGGCATTCAAGAATATGAGTGATAATGAAAAAGCTGACAAACAGGTTGAAATAGAGAAGCATAATGAGGAAAAAGTTTTGTCGCGCATCGAAAAAGAAAATGACAAAAAGCTTGCCATCGATAATGACAAGATTTTATTATCGGTTTTTGATTTACAGGCTGTAACCCCGCTGCCAAACGGAAATGTTTCTTCGTTTTATTACAAAAGTAAACTAAACGTATTTAACTTTACGATTTACAATATTGTTGACAAAACTGGATATTGCTACATGTGGCACGAGGGTGAGGCAAGAAGGGGAGCCAACGAAATAGCGACGTGTATTTTCAAGTATATTGAGGAATATGGCATTGGAAAACAGATTTTGTTTTATAGTGACAATTGTTCAGCACAAAACAAAAACAAATTCTTGGTCAGCATGTACTTGTATGCAGTAAAAAATCTGGATGTGGAACAGATAGTTCATAAATATTTGATTGTGGGGCACACGGAAAATGAGGGAGACTCAATGCATTCTTGCATTGAAAAAGAAAAGAGTCGCATTTTGAAAAGTGGTCCTATTTACGTGCCAAGTGAAATAGTCACCATTGCAAAATCTGCCAAAAAAAAGGGTGCACCATACTTTGTAACGGAAATGGCAACTGAAAATTTCATTGATTGGAAAAAAATCAATGCACTTATGGGAAAAAATTTTACGATCAACGAAAATGGCGAAAAAGTGGTCTGGACAGAAATAAAGATAATGATGGTGAAAAAGGAGGAACCTAATAAAATATTCTATAAAACATCTTACACGGACAAAGATTTTTTAACCATTGATATAGACAAGAAGAAAAGAAGAACCAAATCAGAAGATATTTCGTTATTTCCAGCTTATACTGAGGCTCCAACTATTCCTGCCAATAAATATAAAGATCTGATTAGTCTATGCAAAGATAACTTGATACCTAAAAAGCATCAATATTTTTTTATGTCGCTTAAAGCATCGAATAACAATATTAATGATTCTGACAGTGAATAAAATATTTTTTGTATGTTTATAATTTGTTACCCTCAATAAAGGATTTATTACTCTAACTCGCTGCATTTTCTATTGTAAGTATTTCGAACGCTAAAAATCTGGCTCTGAGATTAAAATGCCTAAAGTAACACTAAGACAAGTGCTGGATATCGTTTTTCTTTTTTCTAAGACTTGGTGCAACAGTAGGACAAGTCTATATTTCTATCAAGATAAAAACAAAAACAAATTTGAGACACATATAATTCCATTTTAGACAACATTTTATATCTTGATTGAAATAATCATGAACGTCAAAAAATTACCAACTGAGTTATACTCATTCAAAAAAACGACAAAATTTAAATCTCAATTTCTGACGAATCGAGATTTTCGACTTATCCTACTGTAGCTCTGGGGCGACGTAATGCAAGACAGTTATTAGCTAGAATTAATTAACAAAAAAAATTCCAGATCGTACAAGCCGTTTAAAAGTTATTAATAAAAAATCGATTTTCAATTGTTACCTTTAAGAGCTAATAGCTCAGTAAAGAAGGGGCATAGAGCAAAAAGTTATATGAAGTTGTTACCTTATTTTGATCCAATCTACATGATCCCAAACTTTGAACCATACCTTTTGGGACACCCTGTATATTACAAGATTGTCTTAGACTTACTATATGTCACATGACAATCCATTTACACAGCACAAATGTTTTCTGACACAACTGATTTTGAACGACCTTTACGACTATCGTCGTTAAGTAAACAGCGACCACGATTAAATTCTGTTATACCAGCGTTTTACAATGGCAAGAATGCAGGTTAATAGCCAAAAGTAAAAGGAAGTTGATCCATGCACTCCTGTTTTGATAATCCATTTTGAAAGTCGTGGAACGAGTTAATTCCATATTTTTTTGCAGAGATACAATTTTACTTTAAAACAGCACAGCACAAATGGCGTTAAAATAAGAAAATTTTTCAAAAAGGTTGTGGTCAAGAATGTCAAATTTTCTATAGAAAGTTCATATGAGTAACTAATAACAGTGTTATCAGGGTTTGAAATATAAGTAGTGCATCCCGTTTAACCGGAAAAACTGGCATTCAAAATATGTATAGTGATTTGTTCATGTAGTACAGTAACTGAACTAAAAGTACCCAAAGCTGTAAATAAATCTGTACAGTTTTCTTTTGTGAAGCAATTCTTAGTTCTTCGTGGATGCTGAGCGAGAAAAGTTTATCACGATTCCGACGTGGAACCTGCTGAAAATGGCCTCAAATTCTAAAATGAGTTTCCTGCGAATTAGAGATTTTTTCTCTTCAGACAAAAATGAAGATCACCATATGTCCAAAATGTCCTTACCATTTTTTTAGCAACACAAATCATTTTCGCAAAAACGGCCGTCGAAAAATCCATAACATTCAACACTGGATAGATAGCCGGAAACGGCTAAAAATGCAGATGTGCAAAACAATTTTTTATCAAAACGCAAGATAGATGATGAAGGAAATTTTCTGAGATCATTGAATACTTGCTAAGGTCATATTATAAAAAAGAAATGTTAATAACAAACCATTTTTTCAAAAAATATCAATAAATTAATAAGATACTCTCAAAATATTGTAAAAAAAAACTTTGGCCGCTTTTTTTAATATTCTAGAAAAATCAAAATCGACCCAAACTCATATGCCATGATAGGTATGGGTTTTCCCATTCCGATGAACTTTGAATGATTAAAAGATTATTGCCTGAGTAATGGAACAATTCGTCCGTCCGCTTATAAGTGAATCCATGAAGATAGCGGCATTCTAGCGGTAGAGCGGCAGCTGAAATAAGGGGATTTTTGGGTCCCGATATCTCGAAAACTACCGATTTTTCGAAAAAAAATATAAGGGCCATTTTTGTAGATTACAAACCAATGTTCATTTTTTGTCTAAACAAAAATTCTTCAATTCGCATATTTTGGCAGATATTAGCGAGAAACCCGTTTTTCGTGCCTTGAGGGGCCATGCACAGGTGGGAAAGCCACCTGTTAATGTTAATAAACTTTTTTTCGCTCGAAAGCATCCCCAAATACCTAAGAACTGCGCCACAAGCAAAAACTGTGCAGGTTTATTTACAGCTTTGTTCCTTCATTTACTGGACTAATGGTCATTTACACATTTTCGTTTCCAAAGCCGCACGTAAAGAGATTTTCAAGAAATGGTCGATAGCCTTTATTTGGTATATGTATATATAAATAATAAAATATGTACTGAATATAGTCTGTGATCATCAAAATGTTGTGCTATTTAGCTAAAAAACATGTAGAACATCCGCTCAAATATTGTCCTTTATTTGTTTAACCCTCCCTGTACAAAAATGTTAGAAAACTAAAATTAAAAAAAAAGTAATAAACAAATCCCACTACCAACTATCTATCTACATAGGCTAATAATAAAAATACCATAAACCCCTTCCAAGTGTTAAAGCTACATGTACCATATTTCCATAGACATAAAGAATTTAAGCTGTATGCAGCTTATACGTTGATATAAAATGAAAAAAAGTTGTATTTTTACGTTGCTAAAAATACAACCTTTTTATCATTTTAATTGGATTTGGTTCTTGGACTAGATTAAAGTGGAATACAATGATAATGAGACATGAAAGTGTGACCTCTGATTCCAGCCAACGAACCCCTGCAGTTAAATATTACATATAGTATACCAAGTTTACTACATTTTAAGCTATTCTCTTAACTAAACGCTTGTAACCATTTTAAACAAAACTGATAAACCTTCCACTACCAAAAAATATCGCACAAGGTAATATTATCACCCAAAGACGTATAAGGATGCAGACGTTTCTATGTACCGGGTGTCCAAAATAAGAAAGGACGCAGGCTGTATCTCAGAAAATGTTCATCGCACAGCGGGGCAAAAATATTTTTAGTAAAAGTGGTCAAGAGAAATAGCAGGAAATTATTTTCAAGTAGCTGAAATGGCCGCAGGTGCAATCTTGAATCTAAAAAAGGGATGTTTGTGATTTTAAGACAATGTCGAGGATAATTTGAACCTTTTTTTTGGCTGACACTCTTGCTGTATCTTCTAAAATAAAGTGGTGGGGTTAAAGGTTTCCGTAAAAAACACCCCGTAACTTTGAAATGGCTGAGCCGCTTTAACAAACTTGAATAGTTAAACAAAGTTGGTTTGTAAGCAAAATGTTATATTATTTGAAGTTTTGTTATTTTTACATGTCGCCGAATAAAGGGCTTTTTTCAAAATCCGACAGAAATGGTTAATTTTCTCAAAATAATTAAACGTATTGGTATGATTTTTCACAAAAGCAGCTAAATGATGTTTGAATAGTTTCAGTGAAAAACAACATCTCGATATCTTGTTCCTTACCTTATTTATTAATTTTAATATTTAGACTGTTGTTTTATACGTCAACATCCAAAACTATAAACAAGCATAAAGAAGTTTCTATATGACATAAATTTACGGAACCTTTAATTTAGGTTATATAATATTTTTGAAACAATGTAATACTTTACGAATTATAATCAATAACCAAATTTTCAGGATTTTTTTAAGGTATACCTCGTAATTTGATTTTTTTATTATAACTCTCGTAAAGTATTGCATTTAGACGAAAAGATTATATAACTTAAGTTAAAGGTTCCGCAAAAATACATAATTAATGTCCTATAAAATTTTTTTTTTACCGGGACATTTGGGGAAAAGAAGGCAACAAAAAGCGGATAAGCTAGCGAAAAGGGGAGCACCCTCCATATTTGGGGCCAAAACCTCCCTTTTGGGTGCCAAAAAACCCAAAACACGAGGGCAAACTAGGGAGGGATCAGAAACAAACAACGAGGAATACTGTTTTAGCATCAGTAGAATAAACAGGAAAAAGCTCCATAAAGGGCTTAAAAAAAAAAACAAGGAAAAACTACTCAAAGAAAAAAAGACTTTGATAACAGTGGGCTTAAGGGGATAATAACCTAACAGGATACCTATACAAGATAGACTCAAAGTATAGATAATAACAAGTAATATAACCCCGTTGTACCCGACTCTCTCGGGGACCTCGAGTCGAAATGTACCCTGAAATCGTCAGTAGAAAACCGTGGCCATAGATAAAAAAATAAATAAGAAAGTCGAAGCGATAGGTGTTAATAGTCTATTTAAAATACTCGAGATAGTGCAGAAAAAAGATGGCCCCCCCACGGGGGTATGAATATTTTGATTGGCTTTTTTATTATTTTTTTTTGTCTGTATAAAGAAGATAATAATGTATAATTATAAATATATATTATTTAAGGTAATGGTCATAATTTTCAATTAAGTTGGGGGAATGATTTTACTGCATGGCACACAAATTTTGCCTACTTATTAATTGAGAGAGAATAGTATATATATATATATATATATATATATATATATATATATATATATATATATATATATATATATATATATATATATATATATATAAAAAAATTTTTTAAAAAATATATATATAAACAATATAATGGATGGAAGTAGGTTGTTGGGGGTGGTAAAAAAGTGTGATGGAATACTGAAATACTATTTTGTGTATTCCTGTTAGAGAACCAAATTTAAAGATTGCAACGTAATGACAGTCTTTCAACCTTAATATCTGTCACATGTCACTAGGCATGCATCACTTGAATAATTAAACCTATGAGTAAGGACCCGCGAGTAATGAACTATTACTCACCGGTAAAGTAATAGTTGTTATCATCTATTCAAAAAAAGTGAATAATGAACATGTTATTATTAAACAGAACGTTAAAATCTATGTAATAGTATTATTTTAATTTCACTTTTATTTTATTTATTTAAACTAAACCGATTGCTAATCGATTGAATTTTTAAAAACTAATAACAAGCTTTAATATTTGTTTTCTCTTCCGAATAAGTATAAGGCTCACTCATACGTTATAAATTTCCTGTTTTTTTGCTAAATTAAAAGTAAAAGATGAAATCGGCAAAAACACAGGTAATCAAAACAATTCTGTCACTTCATTAAAATAATTTTCCCAACTATTTTATAATTATTCAAACTTTTAAATTCAAATTTAGCCTACGCCTATGGTCGGGCTGTAATTCTCCTTCGGGCCCTGGGTCGATTGGTTTAAAAAGGCGAAATTTGACGGGGAATTTGTTACTTGTTTTTTTTTTTTTGATAGACTCATACAATGGGGACACAAGTTGCAGAATTGCAATGAGGGGGAAGAAACAGCCTACCTCATCCTGTACGAATGTGAAGCGTTGAATCACAAAAGACATGCAATTTTTTTGGGAACCCAAATGGCCCGGGAAAAATATCAACTAACCAGTCCCGGGGGTTTTACAGATTGGAAGAAAAAAATTTTGTGGGAGGATTGGTATAAAAGAAAAAAAAAGATTAGGCAAAAAACCCAAAGGGGTGCGCTCCCGGTAGTATATCTGGGAGGAAAAAAAAAGTTAGAAATTGCAGGGGGTTGGGGAAACAGGTAGTAAGATAGCTTTAGTCATAACTATTTTTATTAGTTTTATACACTTTTAAAGGGAAGTTGCTTTTTTAATTTTTTATTTCACAATAGTGCCAAAAAGGGTAGTTTTATACAGTAAACGCAGAAACTGCGAAAAGGACAATCCGGAGCTTTTTGGGGTGTACCAAAAAAAAGCCGCCCATTCTTTCGATAAAAATTTTGGTAAACAAATTCAAAGACCCCGTCGGCAGGCAAAGCAAACTCAATACGTTTATTCCTGAAAAATTTTTACTATCGAACGCTCGACAGCTAAAGTTTTCTGTGTCGATTATTTGCGCCCAAAAAATTTTTTTTTTAAAAAATAATAATTATTAATAATGGATGTTTACGAACGGGAAAAAAAAATTAAAATTTTAAAAATGATCCCTGAAAATCCTTTGGGGGGGAAATTTGGGGAATTTTTTTAATTTTTTCCCCACCAGGCCGACCCCAATTTTCCCACTATTCAGACATTAAAACCTTGACATTTGGTTGTTACCCAAAAAAAACATAAACATGATAGTGTCCCAAAAAAACAACGAAAGGAAAATGAAAAAAGGGGTTCTTTTTAAAAAAATCCTACAATTTTCATTAATACAATTGCAAAACAGGTTAATTTGAGAAAGTCAGTGGGTGAGTGCTGAAAAAAATGGATACCGATCCTACAAAGAAAAAAAAACCTATGAAATTTTCTCTGATGATCATTTTGAAATCAATTTTGTGCTGTAATGGACAAAAATAATTTTTTTTTTCTTGGGTCACAAAAAATCACTTTATGGTTTCCAGGAGAATAGGGGTAATAATCTACAAGAATTGCTTATAAATTGAAAATTCTTTTAGGATTATTACCCTCAGCATTCTAAAAAGTAAAGGCGTTTTATGACAATCTTGTATTGTTTGGCTCAAGAAGGTTTTTTTGAGCATCTTCGAAACTTAAAGATTTTTTTTTTTTTTCTATGAATGCACATTAATTTATTTTTTAAGAATATCTTCTAGTTCCATTATTTTTTTTAGAAAATTCTTTTTTTTTTTTTAGGAAAAACTATTTGGTTCTTAAGACCCAGCAAACGTTGCGGTTAAGCCTAATTTTAAATTTTGGCTGATAAAAACCGATCGAATCGGTTGACGCTAAAACTCCTGCTACTTTTCCCATAAACACTCATCCTCTTACTAAAAATAAAAAAATAGTACAGAATAAACTGGGCAATAATTCTTCCAATTTTCACCGCACTCCCCACCAGTCCCAACCAAAAATGAACCACGTGAGGAAAGAGACGGAAATTGAAAACAAACAAAATTATTATTGGTATTTTAGAATTGGGTACATCCAAAATCCCCGGGCCTCCTATGTTCGCGTAGGTGCGCTTTACTGTATGTATCACTCAAACAGGACCTAGGGGGTTTGAAGTTTGGGGAAAGACGGTAAAATCTTTGCAGGCAGCAGATTACACAATCAGTCAAGGGAAGAAAGCTTTCCCCTAAGGGGGAGGGATTAGGTAAAACCATAATATGATAATATAAAAAAATCGTTTGGAAAATTTTTAAACGTTCAAAACCAAATCAGATTACCTAATAGAAAACTCCCCCCGTCATGCGGTACATAATTCTATTGGGATGATATTTTTTTTCTATCCACTTTATAGTACTGTCAGATTCAATTGTTGACCAAACCAACTGCTCATTCAAATAAGAGATGGCACAACGAAAGCGGCCAGAAATTTCATGCTTGTTCGCCATTTTGTCAAAAAAAAAGTTTCCTATGTTTGGGAAAGCAATAAGTACAAAAAAAAAATTCACAAAACACGCTACAATTTTTTTTAAAACTATGTATGATAAAGGTTTCTGTTAAAAAAAATTTTTTATTTTTGCTGATAAAAAAAGTATTTTCCTACGTTTTCATTTCGTTTGAAACTCGTTTAAAACATATCGTAAAGATTATGTATGGTTTTTAAAAACACAAAATAAATCAGCCAATACTTTTCGGCTATTATCATGCCTAAGTTGGGTATATGTTATACATAGTTGTGGCGGATTTATTTATTTAAAAAAATATTATTTGGGGTTCTCGCCAGCTAGGACCGCTTCGGTCAGGTCTCAGGGTATAGACTGCACGCACAGTGAATTCACCCTTAAAAACCTGCGTGAAAAATACTTGAAGACCTTTAATTAGGAAAAAAAAAAACAATTATTCGGTGACAAATCTCACCGTTTTCGAGCTATAAAAAATTAAAAATTTTATACACCTTATTATTTTTTAAAATTATTTAAATTTAGCCGTTAAAATTTGGATACTCTGAGAAGTTTTTCTAAAATTATTAGCAGGATGTAACAAAGGGCATCGTTTAACTCGCCCCCAGAAGAGGATATACCCTGTAATACGATTTTAAGGTCATTTTTAAAATGCCCAACTCGGTCCGATGTGATATGAAACCTTCCTAGAATTAGGACTAACTAGATTATGGGGTTTACCAACATGGTGTTTTCTAGTTTCGTACACTCGCGTGTTCTCACTGAATTATTTAATCAATTCTATGCTTCTCGTTTCGTACGGCGACCATTGTGACGAACTAAATAAATACAATATTGAAAATTATTAAAATTTTGTTAATAACTTTTAGGTAAGGATAATTGAGACAAATTCAAAAGCCCTTAGTTCTGGTCGGTCATGGTTAGTTCTGGTTAGTTAAAGTGGCTTTTTTTTTTCCCCCAATATATATATATATATATATATATATATATATATATATATATATATATATATATATATATATATATATATATATATATATATATATATATATAAATAAAATTTAATTTCTTGAGCCTTGTTATAATAAATATTAACAAATAGGTAGAGTTTCTTTGGGCATATAGGCTCCTTATTGAACTGAAAAAAAAAGGTTAAAAGTCCTGTTAGATATGAATACTAAGCTTGGTTGGTTTAAAATTACAAGGCCTCCAAGTGAATGGATAACCCCGGGTCCAGCCAATCCGATTACACGTGTTTCACCCTTGTTGGGGATGGTCACACCGAATGTAGGCCGAAGACACCTTTGACATGCAGAGCAGCCAGCTTAAGAACAATTGTAATTCAATACAACTGAACGTAAGAAGTAACTAGCGCCATCTCGTCAAGTAATTTTAAACCAACCAATTTTAATATCGACAGGTCAAGATGTTATTGTGCGCCATCTAGGTGTATTACGCAAAAACATTCAGAAGTTGCTTTACACAACACACTTAAAGGAAAATGGCTTCTCATTAGTTCACAGATATGTGAATTTCGAATGAGCTCTTTTGCCAATTCCAAGTAGGTGACGTGCAGCACGACTGAAATCGTGATTAAATAAGGGAAAATGCAGTATTTTTACCCAACTGCAATATAATAAATAAAATTTAATTTCTTGAGCCTTGTTATAATAAATATTAACAAATAGGTAGAGTTTCTTTGGGCATATAGGCTCCTTATTGAACTGAAAAAAAAAGGTTAAAAGTCCTGTTAGATATGAATCCCGCTTGGTTGGTTTAAAATTACAAGGCCTCCAAGTGAATGGATAACCCCGGGTCCACCCCATCCGATTACACGTGTTTCACCCGTGTTGGGGATGGTCACACCGAAAAAAACCAAGACACCTTGGACATGCAGAGCAGCCAGCTTAAGAACAATTGTAATTCAATACAACTGAACGTAAGAAGTAACTAGCGCCATCTCGTCAAGTAATTTTAAACCAACCAATTTTAATATCGACAGGTCAAGATGTATGATGTCAAGCTTAGTATTCATATCTAACAGGACTTTTAACCTTTTTTTTTTTTCAGTTCAATAAGGAGCCTATATGCCCAAAGAAACTCTACCTATTTGTTAATATATATATATATATATATATATATATATATATATATATATATATATATATATATATATATATATATATATATATATATATATATATATATATATATATATATATATATATATATATAATAGACGTGATACATCACTAAAAGTAGGAACACTAAACTTTTCTGTTTAGGCCGCAATGTAGCCATGGCTTAATCAATCGTAGGAATAATTTAGACAAATTTAAAAGCCCTTAGTTCTGGTCGATCATGGTTTGTTCTGGTTAGTTAAAGCGGCTTTTTCTCCAATTATATTTTAGACGTGATAAATCACAAAAGTAGGAACAGTAAACTTTTCCGTTATAGAGAGTAGATAGTTAAAACATATATATTTAGAAAATATAATAGAATAGAATATATAAAAGAAAGTTTAAAGAAGCTGTAATAATTGCAAACAATCAAAATGTATTTAGCAAACCTAGTGTAGACATTCCGAATATCTGGCTGCCGTTGCTGAACCGTGACAAGTCGGTCAAGCTTCGGTGAACAACGGATAGTATATAAGGTCGGCTTTTAAGAATAGTTTTAGTTATCACTTGAAAACGGTTGAATACATCACTAACCGAAACGTTGTGTATCAAATAACAAATAAAGACAATGGAAGTCCAAGATTTTAGTGTTATTGATATATATATTTAGATTATTTTAATATCACTAGTATCCAAATAATTATTTTATACTTCTGCATCTTATATGTGAGAAATAAATATTTTGATATTTAGTTATAAAATTAGTTTTAGTTTATTTTACCATATTTTATGAATCATCAGAGACAAGAACCTACCTTAGTTTTTGGTGTACGAAACGAGATGTCGAAAACTGAATAATTAATTTTGTGTACAAAATAAGAATATTTGGGGAAAATTTTTGAGGTGTACGAAACGCGAGTGTACAAAACAAGAATAAATCACCAACAAAGTGTATTATAGTTAATAACTATGCAGATAATGGTAATCAAAATTAGTTGTATTTTGTTATACAACTAGTACGTTAAATTCGAAACAATATTAAGATGAGTAGTTCTGCTAAATTTCGAGAAATTTATAGTAAACGGGGTTAAAATACTACTAGTATTATAAAGAAACTCTGGGAGATTTTTCTGATAAAAATATCAGCTTCCTCGAATCACGTTCACGTGAACCTTGGCCAGAAAATATTCTGGTTAGTTTCATTTACCAGTTTTATAAGTGGGTTTTGTTTTCTTTTTAAAATAATGTATCGTTGGATAACTTTAATAAAAGTTTACATTAAAATTTACTTGCTTTTTATTTTGCGTCAAAATTATGTACTCCCTCATATTGTTACAAAATAGACAACATATTTTAATGAATTAAATATATTCTTGGGCGAAGATGGGCGATTTTAAATGAGGTCAGATTTACGTCCTGGCCGAGATGGGAAATTTATGCACCATATCTGATTCTGATCCCTCGGGCAGAGATGGCTAGGCTACGCCCGCCACAAATACACTGCTCAAAAACATTAACGGAACACCTCTTAGTCCATTTGTAACTTTTAAGGCGTTAATTACATATTTTAAAAGACACTCATTTTCTCACAATAAATAAAAAAATGGGTAATTTGATTAATCATTTATTCCTAAGAAAAAACTTACGAATTAAAAAGGGTACAAAAACAAAGTGTCAAATATATATCTCCTTGATTATTCATCCTATTAAAAATATTTATATAACTTTTTATATACACAATTTAAAAAGCTGTATTTTTGTTCAATAAGGTTTTCGAAATATTAACGATTATTTTTAAAATTTAAAACGTCAATATCTCAAAACCTTTAAAAGCTACAAGAAATTTTATCTGATATGAATTATGTATTTTTACAAGACCTTTAATTTAAGCCTATATAACCTTTTTGTCCAAAAACACCAAGCTAATATTTTATAAGGTTATTAAAAAGTGTTCCGTTAATTTTTTTGTGCAGTGTATTAGATCTACTTATTGTGACAGGTATATTTATTGTTTTTTAAAAAACTAGAAGGGAGGCAAGGTAAAAAATTCTAAAGTTTACTAAAATTAACTTAGCATGAAGCAAAGGTAACCAAGTATTATTTAAATTAACAAAGAAAAAAGTGGCCCATCTGACAAGAGCCCCAAATAATATTTTTTAATTATTATACCTACCCTGATGTCACCGTTCGAATCTCTATAATATGCATAATCCAACCCATTGGTACCATAGCTAATTTGGTACTCCATAACGTACTCATTACTGAAAGGCCTGCCCTGAGTCCATATCCTGGTAACGTTCATGACTTGCCCCAGATCGATATTTAGGTACTGATCAAAATCGTTACCTTCTGCACTCCATGCGTTTCCACCTTTTTGTAGAAAATAAGTACAGATTGACTGATTATACATTAAACTCAAAAACAGAGCGTTCAAAATTATCCGTTTGTACAGGGTGGTTAATATTCCGAGAGGAGAATAACCAAAAAAAAAAAGAAACATAGATTTTAAATAAAAGTTCTTGGATCTAAAGAAGTCAATACATAGTTTTAGTCTACGGACAAAAAAGAATAATTTTTACATATTTTTTTAAACAAGATTTTAGTGTCAAGAGATATGTATCTAAACAAATTTTAAGTCCAAAATACGAGATGTACTGCTTATATTTTGACAGTTTACGGCCACCTGAAAATGGTCCCAGCGTAAAAATGGATTAACACTTTCCTGCAATGATTTTGCACTTTTGGAAATAAATCCCCAGCTTTTACCGATATGAAACGTTGGTATGACAAATTTACTCGTAGTCGCGTTCGCTCATCGACGAAATTCGTCGTCCAAAATCAAATGTTGTGTCAGAAAACATTGATGCTGCGCAGAAACTAATAACGCAAGATTATCATGTGACCTACTGTGAAACTGAGGAAACCTTAAGCATTTGTTCCACTAGCATATATAGAATATTGCATGATTATTTAGTCGTGAAAAGGTCTGTTCTCGTTGGATCCCACAGAATCCGACCAAATTTTAAAAAGATGCTCATATCTATTGGTACAAACAAATTGCGTATGACCCGGAAACTAAACAGTATGCGACTGTATGGGTGGTACAAAAAAAAACTAAATCTATTTAAACTAAATTAAAACTCAAAACACTATAAACAGTCGTCTGTTTGTAACGTCATGTGGCAACAGTGCCTTTGAAGGAAAGAAGAATACACAACCAATTGATTACCGGAAGTCTTGGGTAAAATACAGAAAAGAAGCGCAGTAGGATTATTTTTTACCAAGACAACGCCAACTTTCACACATCTCGTCTAACAACCGACTATTTGAACACTTAAAATATCGAATTAATAGGTCATCCGCCATACATTCCTGATTTAACACAAAATGACTTTTTTTTTGTTTTCGAACGTCATGAATAAATTGCATGGACAAAGATTTTCGTTGGCAGAAGAAGACTTAATCCATTAAAAATACATTTTTTGGGTGAGTCTTAGGCGGAATGAAAAAGATGCTTTGTGAAATAAACAAAAAAGAACAAACAAAAAGGATTTTAATTACGAGAAAAAGTATCGGTTATTCTCGTTACTCTAAACATAATTTTTTATAAAAAGAGATTTTAAAAAACATCTTTTAAAACAAACAGGATTTTAAAAAAATATATAAAAATATTCCTTTTTGTACGTAGATTAAGAGTGAAAAAAAATATGGGCTCCTATCTTAAAGAACAAAGTTGTTATTGAAATGATCTTTTAACAGAGGTCAAAATCACGAATTGTTAATGACGCTGGATTTTCCTTCTATATCAAAGAACTTTTATTTAAAACTTTCTATTTTCGACGGTTTTTCATCTATTTACTTGTTTTGGTCAAATGAACGAAAATTAAAAAAGAGCGATCAAAAAAAGTGTATAGTAACACATTACATATTCTAAATAATTTTATATGGAATTATGAAAAGGCGGTGGATATTCGTCCACCCAGGGGGTAAATAATATTTTTAACTAATCTTTATTGTAATGTGTGAACAGTTTTTTTTTTAATTAAACGTCCACTTAAATGTGGATAATTAATAGAGTCCGACCGAAACTGGCTTTCCGGCCGAAACCGAAACCAAACATTCGGCCGTGGCTTCAGTTTCGGCCGAAATCGAAACTCACGTGGTCAAGTGTAAAATTCCTTAAAATACTGAAATTTGGTGCAGTTTACCCATTATCCTGCATTAATTAGGACATGAAATGGAAACACAGTATATTAATTTTGTTGTAATCATTTATTCTAGTTTTATCTTTTAGGTACCTTTTATATAAAAATAATAATTACTAAAATTACTATTACACTCTTAGTTCCAGTCGAGAAACGAAGTTAGGCGAGCGTGCACGACAACTTCCGAAATCAGTTTCGGTTTCGGCAAAAATTTCGGCAAATTTTGGCCGAAACCGAAACTGTCGCCGAAACTCGGCCGAAACCGAAATTTCGGTCGGACACTAATAATAAATTTAAACATCCACACAGTGACCTGTTTGATAACAGCATATTATAAGCATAGACAAATCATACCTTTGTCTATGCCACTTAACTTAAATCTGTAGTGCTGTTGCATAGGCTGATAAGTTGCTCTTTTAAAATTTTAAAATAATAAAGTTTTGGCATACCGATTTCTCGATAACTTTTTTGTTTTAATTTCGAAAGAAAAAAGTTTGAGTATTAACTTAAAAATTTAGTCGTTCATAAAAAGTTATATTTGTTCAACTATTACGAACGTTCATTAATTCACATACAAACAAGTTCATTATGCGTGGACGAATATTATTTTTATTGTGGGCTAATATCCAGCGCCAAACTTTGAAGATGCGAACAAAATGGGGACTAAAGTCAAATTTTTTTTCTTTCTAAACCATTATTTGTGGCAATGTATATTTTTCAAATAAAATTCTTAGGTTTAAAGAAAAAAGTCAAATAAGCACATCAGCATTCTTTAACAGTATTATTAGACAACCCTAAAAATTCAAAACGCAAAATATAACCAATCAATCTGTACACAGCGAAAAAATAATACTTGTGATCCTTGAAAGTGTTAGATAATTTTATGATTTCAATAACAATCAGTTATCACTTGAAAACGGTTGGAGATACATCACTAACCGAAACGTTGTGTATCAATTAACAAATAAAGACAAAGGATGTCCAAGCTTTTAGTGTTATCATTTGTGATCTTTAAGTTAAGCTCGATGGTAATAATAATTAGTTTTTAAGAGCCTTTTTAAACATATGAGAATTCTAGTAAAAATTATCTTCAAAATTTTGATGAAATTTTTTATAGTATTTTGGGTAATTCTTAGTACGTTAATTTGTGATTCATATTTATAATAAATCGATAAAACTATTGCCATAACTTATGTGATACTCTTAAGCACAAACTCTAATTTTATAAACGTGGCAATGTATAACCAGAAAAGGTAGAAAATTTATCAATAAAAAAATTGTTTGTGGGCCTTATGGTAGGTTTAGGTAGAGAAAAGTAAGTTGATGAGTGCCGCAACAGTTGGGTGCTGAATAATGAAAAGGATCACAGTGGACAAAAAATGGCTACGGAAGATATTTTATTTAAAGAGAGAAAACATCAGTGATCGACAAATGATTTTATAGGGACAGATTTATGGATAAAGTAAATTTAAATTTTATAAAAAAATGACAAATGGGAGACCCATTTGATTTAATAAAGACTATTTTCTTAGACTGAACCGACATTACTGACACCGAAAATTGTTCTGCGTCAATTCTATGGCATTTTCTCAATTTCCTTAGTTTAAATATAGAACATGTTTAGTATTTTTATTGAGAAAATTTTAGTTATTTGTTAAAAGTGTAAAACACAAAATAATTATTATAGTGAATTTTCGGCACAATTATGGCAATAATTTTTGGAATTATTCTCATATGTCTAATACGGCTCTTAGACTTATTACAGAGATGGACAATATATTACAGTGACAACGTTTCTTGATCAATGACTTGGGTCGTGTAAAACTAGCTTTACGATGCTTGGGGTTTCTGTACTCACAAGTCCACAAGATAGTACCACATCTCTTTAGTCTAGGACGAATCGGCGCATGAGTACCGAAAACTATTCCACCTCGATTTTTTTTACGATCCTCTTTAAATTGCCCTACTGATGATATAAATGCATGTTGCCAGGGGGCCACCTGGTGCCATATTGTTTAAACAATTGCAAGGAATTGTTATTTCCCAACCGGACAAATGTTTTTTTATATTCTTTATTAAAATACAAATAAACAAGGTCTTTTTACGATAAAGTTAATATTTTTTAAGATATGAAATTTTAAAAGTTGGAAAAATCTTAAATTTGGGTACTTTTGACCCATAAAAAATATATTAAAAAAAAGAATTAAATATAAAAAACATATTTTTTTAATTCTTTATACAATAAATAATAATATCCTTAATTGAGATAAATTTTTTATTGTTTATATTTGTTTTTTAATGTTAATTAAGCGCGCTCACAAGCTAATAACTTTTGTAAAATTGATTTCAGAAGAAAAACTTATAAAAACAAATTGTAGATAATTTAGTTAGTTGTGGTTAGTGCAACATTGCTTTCTTTAACAATTTTAAAGCTAATAGTTTTTAAGATAAAGGATAAATAAAGATTCAGGACACAGAGAGGATGATGCAGCGTATGAGTCAGGGAGAGGCGATACTTAAAGGTAAGGGACGCATACTTGTGAGCGCGCTTAAGTAAACAATCAAAAAACAGACATAAACAATAAAAAATTTCAAATCTAAATTTAGGATATTATTAACTATTGTATAAACTATGTATAAAGGACCTCAAGATGGGAAATAGAGGGGGACCAAGAGGTCAGCTCATTGTTTGAGATGCCCTCGGACAGGTCAACCCCTCGTTTCATCTTCAGACAGACACTTTCGGATTGTCATACCAGATAGGGAGGACTGAAAAGAAGGCCCTCCAATCAAAGCCGATCATATCTGGTAAACAGATGGATCCAAGACCAACAAGGTAGTAGGAGTTGGCATCTATGGAGACAAGCCTAGAGAAAAGATAACCTTAAGTCTTGGTCAGGACGCCCCGGTTTTCCAAGCGGAAATCGCAGCAATAATGCATTGTGCCGTGCTGATTAAAGAAAAAGGGATTAAAGGAAAAAACATCGTCATTTACTCCAGCCAAGCGGCCCTGAAGGCCATCAGTTCTCCAAAAGTTAATTCCAAACTAGTGGGGGACTGTATACAGGCCCTGGATAAAGTCGGCTTGGCAAACAAACTTACGGTAGCCTGGGTACCAGGCCACGAGGGCCACCCAGGTAACGAAGAGGCCGACAACCTAGCCAAAAGAGGATCAGCCATGGAAATAATAGGCCCCGAGCCATTCTGTGTAATCTCGGCAGGCCTCCTTAAGGCATCTATTAATAGCTGGGTAGACAGAGAGTTTCAAAGCTGGTGGCTAAAAACACCAGGACAACGACAGGCAAAGCAGTTCATTAAGACCTGCTCGGCCAAGTTTACCTCGGACCTACTGAGCCACAGTCGTAAAGTCGTAAGGATAACGGTAGGTCAACTAACAGGACATTGCAAACTCAATAAGCACCTGAAAAGAATAGGCCTGGTGGAGGATAGCCTGTGTAGGTTCTGCCAGGAGGCTGAAGAAACAGCCGTACATGTGTGGTGCCACTGCGAAGCACTATGTAGGCTTAGGTTTACTAGGCTTGGTGAGGAAAAGCCAAAACCGGCAAGATATATGGAGTGGCCAGTGTCAAGACTCTGGAGTCTAGTTAAGGGCCTGGAGAAGGTACTCTAAAGAACGATAGGAGAAACCACAATAAATCTGGTAAGGTTGCAGTGGTGGAGGTCATTTTTGCCATCTCCGCACAAATAATCTAATCTAACTATTGTATAAAGAATAAGAAAATATATTTTTTAAATTTTATATTTATTTTTTTAATATATTTTTCATGGGCCAAAAGTACCCAAATTGAGATTTTTTGAACTTTTAAAAATTCATATCTCCAAAAATATTAACTTTATCGTAAAAAGTCATAGGACCTTTTTTTATTTGTATTTGAATAAAGAATATTAAAAAAATTGTCCGGTTGGGAAATAACAATTCCTTGCAGTTGTTTAGACAATTTCGGTTTAAATAATATGGCACCAGGTGGCCCCCTGGCAACATGCATTTATATCATTAGTAGGGCAATTTAAGGAGGATCTTATAAAAAAAATTAGGTCGAATAGTTTTCGGTACTCATGCGCCGATTCGTCCTAGACTACTTGCCAAATAATTCACGCTTTATATGGAATTTTAGACATTTTTTAAAACTAATTTATCCATAATATACTCTCGTTTTAAGAAATATAATATATTAGTTCAAAAAACTTTTAGTGTAAAAAAAATAACAAAATTAAAGAAAATAACTGCAAATATTCAAGCAGTGTTTCTAAGTTATTGCAGCCGAAAATAAATAAATTCTGCTGAAAATTAGCACAATAATCAATATCGCTATATAAAATCTACAAAACATGCAAACAAGTAGGTTTACAAATATAACGAAAAATACTTTAATAAAACAATAAAAACAGTCCGCATGCAACCTAAAAATACGGTGCCGCCCTGAAACTGGTACTGAATATATATTTTGGCAAATCGATAAAAGGAAAAAATTAACATAAAAACAACTTTAGAATGTGAAATATATTTATCAAAAAATCAACCCCTTAAAATCAACATACATTCTAGTTTAAGATTGCTACAAATAATTGAAAAAAATACAGTAAAAGTCGCCATATAACAACAAAACCAATATTTTTTGGTTGATTTTATCTCCACTGGTAAAAAAAACCCGAAGGTATAGTCCGGGAGGCAGCGACCTTTTAAGGTGCGTCCAGACTTGTAACAGAACCCCGTATCGTGACACCGTCGCGAACATTTTCTCTGCGGGGCATGGACAGGGCGAACTTTAACGCGCGTACCTAGCTGCGAACCTTTATGCGTTCCACTTAAAACACAGAAATTTCCAATCAATCACCATGGATGTTGTAGCAGCAGCATATATAGTTACTGACGATTTAATTCGCAAAAAAAAAACAAGCAGAGAAAACAGAAAATATGGTGGCAACAACATCTTTATACCCAAAGAAACGAATATGGAGAGAACAACTTACTAAAAGACCTGAAATTTAAAAAAATTAGCGGACTTTATAAAAATTTCACAAGAATGTCTCCTCCTGTGTCCAATCCATATCGATCAATAAGCACTGTCAAGTCAAAAGCGCGCCAAAAGTTAAACACCTACCTCGTAGGTTGAACAAATGTAAATGACACGAACACGAAAACGCATCAGATACCCATTTCCGTCCAGACTTGCCGTACCAAACGGCGTGTCAATCCTTTGATGCGACGCCGAAAAACCGTCAACGCATGGAACGGTTGGATGACACGCTGTAAACGCGTCGATGTCACGGATTGGAGTTACGGGGTACCGTCCAGACTATACGCGACGAGATTCGCGACGGCGATACGATACGGGGTTTTGTCACAAGTTTGGACGCACCTTTAGAGCTAGTCATTTTAAAAGGCTGATTTATATATATATATATATATATATATATATATATATATATATATATATATATATATATATATATATATATATATATATACCTGAGCTGGGTAAGAATCGAATCCTTTTGGAATCGATTCCTTTTTAAGCAATCGAAGGCAGTAATCAATTACTTTTTAAAAATAGGATTCGTGATCCGGAATCGTTATATAATTTTAAAATGATCCGGAATCGATTCCTTTTTGGAAGGACCCGAAATTAAGATAAAGAATTTTAAAACATCTGCCTATAAGGATCTTGAAATAAGGAAACACACCTAGGATGTGATTTTTAACTAAATATGTTGTTTTTTAGGTCCGGAGAAACAACATTTAAATAAAACATTCTTTTTTCGTAACCACAGTGTGGTATCAAAAAACGGGCATACATTTTACTTGAATTTATGTAAAAGTTCTGATTGCTCGATGTTCATAATTTTTGTTATCCTTGAGATAACCCTGATGGACTTTTAAATGGGACATTTAATTTTTTCTATTTAGGGTGTCATCCAAAAATGAATTCAAATTTTTATTACATTTTTATATTTCGTAAGCAGAAAAATTATTAAACGGTACTGGTGAAACTTCCTGTAAAATTGTAATAAGATGTCCCATTTATAAGTCGCTTGAGGTTATCTAAAGAATCACATTTAAAAGCCTTATGAAAATCTAGGATCGCAAGTTTTGAAATACAGTTGGAAAAAATGTTCTATTTAAGGGTGGATTCATGTTTATCTCAGAAATAACATAACATAGGTAGGTAGGTTTAAAGTGAGTGGGTATAACACCCTTCCACCGCGACCGATCGGTGTATTTGGGCTCACACCTTTTTATATTTCTCCCACCAGGTCCAGACTACTAATAAATCTGATGATCCTGTTGGGAGATCTTTCACCTCCGCAACAAGGTGTCATTGCGAGATTGAACTAGTGGCCATTGCTGGGCACGAGCACAGTACGTGTTCTGCCGATTCATCCCCCTCCATGCACATGTGGCATTCGGCGTCTTCCGCTAGGCCGATCTTGTGCATGTGGTGTTTTAATCTGCAGTGTCCCGTGTAAATTCCCACTAGAGTTTTAAGGTGTACCCTTGATTGCTCCAGTAGTCTGACAGTACATTGTTGGTTCGGTGGGCGTATGAAGGCCTTCGAGTGTCTGAGACCTGGAAGTCCATGCCAGTACCGAAGATTTTCTCTTTGTGTCCAAGCTGATATGAACTACTTGGCCGTTCCATAAGATATATCGATGACCGGTTCCGGCCCTGTGAATTTTGTCTCCGCCCCCCTTTTGACAAGGAGGTCTGCGGATTCATTACCCTCTAGGCCGGTGTGTCCAGGTATCCACAGTAGTGTAACCTTATTGTTTTGACCCAGTTTGGTCAGCGCATCCTTGCAATTCCAGACGGTTTTCGAATTGTACCGGCTGGATTCAAGAGCCTTAAGAGCTGCTTGACTATCGGAGAATATTTTAATTGTCTTACGTGTGCAGTGCCGATCAACCAGCGATCTAGCACACATCTCAATAGCAAATATCTCCGCTTGAAATATGGTTGCGAGAGTGCCCAGGCTAAAGAAAAACTCTGCCCTCGGCCTCTGTCCATATATTCCAGCTCCAACATCACATACTCAAATTTGAAAAATATTTAACAAAAATTAATTTGGCTAAGAGTTACCGCACTTCAAAATGAGGCTAAAATTACTGAAATCTTTGACGCTTAAGAGTGCAAACTCCCACTACCACAATTTTCGTATAGCCGCATTAAAAATATTATATTTTTTTTAGGTTCTTCCAAATTCGGTGTATCGATGCGATTTTGTTTCCCATTGCAAGCCTACAGGAGATAACGTTTTTCGGTAACTATTTTTCACTTAAATGACATAAATTATACACCATTTTAAAGGTAAGGAAATAATCTATGCCTCTGCTGTTACGGATTTTTGAAACATGAGTCGAGTTAAGAGAAAACTGTATATAAACATAACCGATTTTAGCGTGACTTTCACTCAAGGAAATATTAAAAATTAAATCCAAATTTAAAAAACTATTACAGCAGAAGCCTAGATTTAAGTGTTGGCTTTCATATAGTGTTTGAAAATTATCGATAACTTATACCGTTTTTGAGAAAAACATTATGCCCCGAACCCCAAATTGGATCCAATTTTCGCGGCGCGAATGGACTCTTAATTAATCATCTCGATTATGTAGTATAATTCGTATTGTAGTTACCATTTGTAAGTAAAAAAACTAAAGATGATCCGGATTCGTGATCCGATAAATAATTCATTAAAAAAGGAATCGTAAATCGTAATGGTGATTCAATTAATTTACGAGGATCCGGATGAGTGAATCGATTTCTTTTTTAAAGATCCGTCCTAGCTCTGCTTACAACATAAGAATACACGCAGCAGTGATCAGCCCAAATAGTGGTGGGGAAAGTGGCATCAATATTGCTCACGCGTAAAAAATCCACCGTAATCAAGTTATAGTATCAAGTTTCCAACTCTTAGGGTTGTTTAATTACATTTAAAAGTAATAAAAAATCGTAGTCTCCTGGTGAAATGGTGGTGGATTATACGCACGCTACTTTAATAAACATTAACGTTTATCATAAAAAATTTAGTAATAGTAGGTATCAGAGTTTAAATTTGAATATATAATGTGTGTTTTGTTTTTAATAAAAATCTCTTAATTACTCATTTCCCGCACCCCACGACCGATTTTTACAGAAAAGCTATGTATGTAAAACGTGTTTACTTTTCGAAGATTAAATCCAAAGACGAAACGCCAGTCGTAAACTCGTAAATATTAGTTTAACATGTTCATAGGAATTTTAGAGTCATCACAAAACAAGAAAAATAATACGGCTTATGTTTCCAAAAACTTAAATTTAAAAAAAATTATAATAATATGTATAGAGATCTCAACCAAAGTTTAAGTTTTTTTTGTAAATGTTTTCATTTTGAATATCTAGCCACCTGTCGCCACCAGCGGACGTATAATCCACCGCCATTTTAACAGCTGACTAAGATTTTTTTATCACTTTAAAATATGATTGAAAAACCCTAACGGCCGAGTGATGATCGCGTTGTTAAATTTAGCAATGGACTTAGCAGTTTAGAATGTTTAACAAAACGTCATTGTCATTGTTATTCAATGATTTTAATAGGCAACCTGTTAAAATCGGACATTTTTTTAAACATTCTAAACCGTTGTTAACTTTTAACACTTTGCTTGACAACGGTTTGTCTTAGGCCGTGTATTTATTCGATCCAAATTTTTGTAGGTCTCGACAATTGCCGCCGCCGCCCCGCCACACTGTGCCTCAAGAGGCAGCGTCGCAAAATGGATACGCGGCTTAAGGGATAATCAATTTCGCTCCAGATGAAAAGCAGAAACCGAGGCAGAAACCCTTTTTGTACTGACATAAAACAGTGCAAAGTCGACACTTGCGCGTTTGATCGATTCTAACAGTTTCTTAAACGTCTCACGGCGGTACAAAAACTGTGGGTCGGAACAAACCTATTACTGTATACAATATCCATAACTACTAAAAAAACCCTTATCTTAAGACATTCAATCCAGAATAATGCACTCCATTTTTTCTAGATCGCAGATGCAAATTATTTTGAATTTACCAATTGCTTTTTTGTAAGCAATTGTTACCTTGGTGTGCTGACAATGGATCTTACAAGCAAAATGACCTTTACACCAGTACTCAGGTTCCTGTTTTTTTTTTTTTTTTTTTTTTTTTTAATAAGGCCTTACAACATCGGTTTAACAAAATATATTAAAAAAGTGCTTTCGAATACCTCTATATATATAAAACCTTAGACATTTTGTATTTTTAAAAACTAAAACATATGCCGACTTTTTCTATTCTAGCTAAAAGAACATAGCAATATTCCTGTATTAATATTCAAGAAAATGTTATTATAAAAATGCATAAACATTAGTTATTCAAGATAAAAATCAGTATAATATACATAACAAATGGCCCCTTTCTTCTAGATTTCAAAAAAAATATGGAAACCAAAATTATCTTAACATTGAATACATACTTGAAGATGACATCCAAGGTAAAAGATAGTCATACGTTTACTCTGGGGTAAAATTTGGTCCTTAATGATATGTAAATTATAAATTAAAAATTTGTTTAATATAGTCTGAAATATCTGGAGAAAGACGGCATAATTTAACTTACAATTCTATCTTTTTGTGGCTCCATTTTTAAGATACCGAAATAGAGTTATTATTATTATTATTATTTCTTTTATCCGAGGTTTCGTCTACCGTCCACTATCTTCAATTATATATATTTTTTAAAACATGGGCCTGCATTTTTTATTTGCATTTTTAAAAGGCTATTGCATTATTAACAAGGAAGAAATGAGATCCCAAAGATAACCGTTAAATATCTTTTAGTATGACACACTATTGAAGAAAATAATTTAAAAGAATAACAACACCTTTTTAATGAAACACCCAATACTAAAGGGCAATAAAAGTACTAGGTAATTAAAAACTAGTTTTTTTAAATTCAAAGCACATTAAAGGTTTGAATGAGGAGAGTAACCGCAAAATTGGCTTTTTTGAGCGTGTTATAGTGACCAGGAAAAAAAGATTAAAATATATGGTTATTGTCTATAAAGGGTTTTTTGGGGGCTGATCGATTCTGAAAAAAAAAATTAGTCGAAAACGTTTCGTTTTCGAGATATCCATCATCAAACTTGAAAATCTTTTTGCAAACAATTCTTGATTTTTACACTAAATTGGCATACAATATTTTATAAAATTTATTTTAAAACTTGTTTTTATATTTATTTTATGCCTTTTTTTCATTTAATAGCCAAGCTTCATTTTTAAACGCCGCAACAATGTATACACGAGGGATTTTTCAGCAAACATGGCCGCCGCGTTTGAAACTGAAATTTCGCTATTTAATAGAAAAAAGAAGTAAAATAAATATCAAGACAGGTTTTTAAAAGGTGTTTATAAAATAGTGTGTGCTAATTTAGTATTAAAATCAAGAATTGTGTGCAAAAAGAAGAAAAATATAGTGTCTAAAAAGTTGATTGCCACAACTTTATAGACAGTTACCAAATTTCTTGATTATTAAATTATTCGTCATTAAATAGGGATTCATAAGGGTTAAACATTTTTCTTAATGTTTTGGGGGTGGTTCACCTTCATGAAGAGGTGAGATTAAACCAAAATCTACTAAAATGACTAGGATGAGTTAACATAATGTCTTTTATGAAAAAAACACAAGCATTTCTTCTTATTTCTGACTTTTCATTACCTTTTCTTGGTAGGGGGTGACTTTGCCCTTGCTAGGGGTTTTTTCTTGTCAATACCAACAAGAAACAGTTGTTTCATATACATTTCAAATATAATTTTTTTCAGAGTTTTGTAAAATGTGTGATGACTCTTAAAGCCTATAATAATGAGTACATTTTTATCCTTCGTAAATTCTCATTTATCACGTAAGTACTTAATTTTGCTTTACTAAGATATATATGATGGAAAAAATATGATACTCATTGTGTTCATATTCGCCTTTCGGGTATTTTCAACCCCTAAATAGGGGTAATTTTGGAGCATTTTCAAAAACTAAAAATAGTGATCATTTTAGTTTTTAATTGCAAGTACTTTAATACTTGTATAATATTATAATCGTTTTTTTCCTGGTTACAAGAACATTCTCAAAAAGAGGCGAAAAAACAGCGTTTTTTGCGGTTACTCTTTATTTAACAATTTCACAAATACACACAATAATCACATAATCTCTGAGAAAGAAAGGGTTAAAAACTAAATTTAAAGAAAACCGTTAATGATGAACTTACCAAAACCTATCCTTAAATGTATCTTTAAAAAGTTTTTCAATGGTATTATTATAATACAGAGTAGTATAATTAAAAAATATATGCAACATGTTCAGTAAGAATATGGTAACTTCCGAGCAGCATGTAAAGAACCGCAAAATAACAATAATATAAAAATCCTATAGTATTCTAAATCTTTAGGCATCAGAAAGGGGCAAGTCTGAAAGGGACTGGCCACCACATTGTTGGGCCCAAAAGTTTGACTGATTTTATTTCGCAGAACTCAAATCTTTTTTTTAAACTTTGTTAGTATTTATCCTGAAAAACGTTACCCCTCATTCATTAAGTAAAAAACGGTTTTTTTTACTTATGCTTGCCGTAAAATTTAAGCTATTATTACAACTATAATTTAAACAACCTTAATATAGTGTTTCAAGTAGTCAGGAACAATCTATGGAAAAAAATGTATTAAAGCACAAGGCGCCTATTTTGAAATTCTGACCAAGTCAAAAAAATACTATGACGTTTAAGAAAATTTGTATATTATATGAGGAACTTTCTTATACTAAATATTAGGATATTTTATTAACAAATACTTAAAATGTGGCCAAAACACAGTATGTAAGGCCAAACAGCCCTAGATTAAAAAAAATACTTGAAATGAAAACAACATGTGCTTAAATTAACATCAAGTATCAGAAGGCTATTGTAATAATTTTTTATCCTAAAAAACGTGTTAATATCAGTCAATAAAGCTATTATAGAATTATTGTTAAGATATAGTATTGTTATATGGGGTGGTATTAAACATACTACAGAACTAGATACTTAAAGTAATTTACTTTTGTACTCAAGTGAAATGTTTGATGTACGGTATGTGTATGTTCTGGAAAGTGAACACCTTTTTTTATAAAAAGGACCTAAAAAGGTGTGTCAGTCCTAACCATAAAACAAGAATATTTTATATGGTTTCTGAGGAGTAATATCATTGCAAACATGAGATTTATAAACTATTTTGCACCGAAAATATACAGCCTTATTCCTGCTATAACTAAAAAATTGTATAAAAAATAAAATATTTAAGGAAAAATATAAAACATATCTTTTTAAAAAAAGTGATAGACATAAGAAGCATTTAAAACCCAGAGGTAATATAAACAATATATAGTGATACTGATAATAATAGTTAGGATTTACAATTTTGACCTTATTAAGTTTGTTTTTTTATTTAGAGGTAATCCATTGGGGATATTTTTTGCTTTTTGGAAATAGAATGCAACTTTCGTGCATATGGGTGTTTAGCCATGTAGGTACTATATTGCATAATACATCAATAATAATATCTTGGTATTTGCTTTTTTTTCAGCTAAACTCTTAACTATAAATTAAAGAATTTCATTTATTTAATAAAATTGTTGTATTTTGTGAATGCTGCAGCCCTGGTATAGGTTTTAATTATATACAGGATTAGGTTCAAAAGTTGAAGGGTTTTCTATGAAATATTGATTGAATTAAACATACCCTATACACTGGAGGGTTTAAGGTACCTCCGGGTCATCGACCCATCATTTGGAGACGAAGATGTTCATTTCATCTCTATATCTATTTTTACTTACTTGCACACATGTTTTAAATAGAACATTGAAGGAGAGGAAATATTAAGTATAACTAAATGCTAAACTCGCGTCGTAATCCAAATTCACAACTATCTAAATTAGCAACAATATCCTTTTCTTATTTTGTATTATTTGGCAACTCGGGGGCACCGTTCCATGTACCGGCATGGGCGGTGGTATGAGGGAGGTGGGCCCCTTCTCCTCTCCTTCAATTATTATTATACCCTACACACTGCTAAGAGATTGCCATATACTTACTGGACAACCTAAATATTTACAAAAATGTCTTTGATAAAACTGTCAACTTTTAACCCTCAGTAATAATGGTTTTTTTTCTGAACTTCATAATATAAAGTGCAGAAAAATTAGTCCATACAGATGCAAAAAACCAAATATTCTTACGTCTAAACCTCCTTAAACCTACTTGTCCAGTTTCTTAAAATATTCCAAACTGTATGCTTCATCTTGCTGCAATAAAGGTTTGGCATTTTTCATCAAAGTTTTAAAATCTATTTCCTTATAGCAACCCCCTTCAATATTTTTGTTAGTTGCAACAGCGACACAATGACTATCATCTATAAGGGTTTCTTCAAAATGCCATCCTTCCAATTTCCGACCCTTAACATTAAGTTCTGTATCCCTCACAAAACTTCCCACACTGGGAGGTGTAGAAATCTTAAAACTCAACTCATCCAGCCTCACAGTAACACCAACACCTATAGCTTTTGTATAGCTTTCTTTCAAAGACCACAGTCTACAAAAAGTATTTAGTTGTTCCTGTTCAGATTTAAAGTTGTAAATCTGTTTCCATTCCAGGGTGGAAAAATTCCTGTTCATTATTCTAAAAAACTCAGATAAAGGTTTTCCTCCGGAATATTCCAATTTCATCACATCTATGCCTAGGAGAAGTCTGTCTACTTCCCCGGCAAACACCGTTAAATCACCTTGATGTGATACATTAAAACTAACATTTAAATCATTAAAATTTTCTATTACAGGCCGACCCCTTTCATCTCTAGTAAACCGGACATCTTTATAACCCACATTACTGGCCTCGGACACAAATTTTCTCATCATCAATCGTCCAATCAAGGATGATTTAAAGTCTTTTTTGAACACGAACTTTTCTAACCGCACTTTTTCTTCGGGCTGAATGCAAGCTGTTGCAAACATCAGGTCCTGGTGGCTCGGTGACCATTTTGAAAAGTTAAAGTACCACCTGGTACTGGTTTTTGACATTTTAATTTAATTAAAAGTTATTAACTTAAGAATTATGTTACCTACAGCTATATTTCCGGTTTGTATACATTGGCTGATCAACCTAACAAACAAAAGTCAGCTTCAGAAACAAGAAGTGAGGAAACACACTTAAACTAGAATGTATGTATGATAGTAAATAGGGGTTGACACAATTACATAGTTTTAAAATATAAACTTAAATAACTGCTCTATTAATTGTTTAATGCATTTATTGTTTTTTTAAGGGATTCCTTTTATTAGGCATCTTGTTATTTTAAATAATTTAACCAAAATATAAAGGAGAAAAAAAAAGAGTAAGGTACACAGCTCAAAAAGTTTGAGCAATCAAAAAGTATTCTATTTTTGTTAATTTTTAAGTCTTACCTGTAAAAAATAATAGTTAATGGCGGCTGTGTTATTGCTGGAAACCCCTTATAGACCTGGAGCCGAGAGGGTTTTTGCATGTATCATAGGCCCCACGCCGAGGCTTTGGGGGCTGTTAGACATAGTTATTTTCCACTTTGAATTCTTGGTATGGCATCCCTAAAGTGTAGCTTTTAGGAGGGGTAAATTTTCAAATGTTTAAGTAATATCCATGCCCTTGGATCATAGGCCCCACTTTGATTATTGATTTATGTGGTCAAGAAGGTCGCCAAAGTCCGCGAACCCAATATGCCATACCAATATGGCGTCACTTAAGGTCCGCCATACTGACCGAAAGGTGTAATTTTTCCACTGTAAACATGGACCATGGGCCACACGCTGTTGTTTCGTGATCTTTGTTAACAATAAACTGTAGAACAAAGAATTCAAAACGCCATACCTCTGGGGCGTCACCAAGTGACCGCCATAATGGGGCAAACATGTCATTTTAGCAATGAACGCGGTTCGCGGACTTTGGCGACCTTCTTGACCACATAAATCAATAATCAAAGTGGGGCCTATGATCCAAGGGCATGGATATTACTTACATTTGAAAATTCACCCCTCCTAAAAGCTACACTTTAGGGATGCCATACCGGGAAATCAAAGTGGGGAATAACGATGTATATCAGCCCCCAAAGCCTCGGCGTGGGGCCTATGATACATGCAAAAACCCTCTCGACTCCAGGTCTATTAGAAAAATGTATTTAACAAAAATCGAGATATGAGGATCAAAAAGGTCGAAAAGTAAACAAAATGCAAAAAAGAACATTTTATTCTACTTTAATTGTTTATATCTTAGGTATTGGTACTATAAAAAAAATGTAGTAAAAAGAAAATCACTTAATTTAATTTTGTACCAGATAGAACAGTTAAGAAATCCTTTATACTTATTAAAGAATTACTATCAGCAAAAATGGTAAAAAAGACATAGTTTTTTGCATGATTTTTTTTGGAACCTTAAGAGTTCTCTAAGGACCTCCATATTTGGCAAGAAAAAGCTTTATGCTTTGATAGTTTTTGTACAATAATTCTGCAATCCAATTTCGTCTGAAAAAATGAGTGCAATTAAGTCCAGAATATGAGATTTAGACATCTGATTTTTTTAACATATACTAGAGATATAAGGCCTCAGCAAGGGCAAAGGCACTAAGTGTGGAGGACAGTGAAGGATACGGGGGGGGGGCACTTTGGCATCATGGGCAAGTGAGAACTGTGCCTCTTTAAATGAAGCGGGATGGCAATCCCCTAGTTCTCCATTTAGATCTTATGCACAAGGTGAACATGGCATTAGCGGATGACTGGGCTCACAAAAGCTGTGGGACACCCAGCAAAGGAAGTCATCTGTACAGATGACTTGAGGAAGGCTTCAGTTTCTATGTGGAAACAAAGAACTACCAGTTCTATAAAACAATGGAAGAATATGCAACCATATTTCAGGCAAACTTGCCTTGATAGAAGATACAGAGGAAAGATAACCATAAGTACTGACAGTAAGGCAGCAATTGGGGCGCTAACAGATCAGAACTTAGGAATAGAGGTCGGAAAGCAATTAATGAACTAACCAGAGTCATCCTGCAATGGGTCCCTGGACCCAAAGAGATCCCAGGGAATGAAATGGCTGACAAACTTAACATATGGGAGCTGAGGACAATAGATCTGTGGGAATCTTATAAAACACAGATATGACAGAGATAGCAACATGGCTAGAGAAATGGTTCAAAGGCTATTATGGAAGGACCTAGCGATGAGTACAAAGGATCTAAGTAGGGTAGGTATGCATGCACAAGAAGCAGGACAGAGTTCTGAGAGCATAATGGGTTTAGGCCTCAGTGCTCAGGGCTCCAGGGAGGGAACTCATCATGCGATATGATACAATATGATACTAGAGATATCAAGCTATTAAACACTTGTTTAAAGTTATGAAGAGTTTTTCTGCTTATAAACAAACTGAATGTATCCGCGAATTTTAGATAAAACATTTTACTGAAAATAAGGTTTAAAAGCAATCGAAAAGACACTTCTTTTGATATGCCCAAATTTTAGGCAGTTGATTGGTTGTCAAGACACAAGCTTTTAAAGTTGATAGGCTTTTATGCCAAATCTACAAGCATTATAAAATATTGACTTTTGGACATGATGTATATCGAATTATTGTATTATTTTTATTTAAATATTACTAATAAAATAATTACATTGTTTATACATTACCATTAACAATTATTATCAGTAAAATTTAAATAAAAATAGGACAATAAATCCTTATAAACCTTGTGCAAAAAGTTGAAAGTATCAACTATTGTTTATAGATTTGCCATAAACCCTGTCAACTTTAACAGCTTGTATTTTGGTAACCAATCAACTGATTGACATTTTCAGCATATTAAAAGAGGCATCTTTCCAAGTAATTTTAAACCATATTTTCAATAAAAAAGTTTACCAAAAATTCACAGACATACTCAATTTGTTTATAAAGCAAAAAATTTTTAATTACTTTAAACAATTGCCAAGGGCGCCCAAATGATCCAATCTTCATTAAAAAAGATAGTGTTTAAATGTTCTCTAGTATATGCAAATTCTAACCTATCTTGTGAGACATTTCATTACAATTTTTTTTCTAAGACCAATACTTACAAAGTTATGAGTAATCATGATTATGAGAGATAAAAGTATAAAATAAGCATTTTTTTTCACATTTTAATTATTAAAGAAATGTTTGAGACCTTTTTAAAAGGGGGCATATCTGAATTCTTGTTATGTCCATTTTTCAAAAGCGATTCGAGGAAAAACATGCCGGCCACCTTACATGTGTAACCAAAAACAGGTAAGACTTTCTCTATTAAATGTAAATCAATGATAATTTTTTTAAAAATGCCATTAAAGTATAGTATGCACAAGGATTTAGAAATGTATGTTTTGATTCCATAAAATCTTTACTGCTTGAATTAAATTTTTAATCCTATTCTATTATTTCTTTTTTTTAGCCTTATTTATTGCCTTACAGGTAATGATTTCTCTCTACTAGTCAACAATACATTACTAATGATATGATGGTAATTACATGAGAATCAGAAATGTGGCCCATTTGCATCTTAAACAAGGGTAGAAAAAAAAACAATAAAAATTAAGTTATTTTCCTACCTAAATTAATACCCCTGATTGCCTAGGAGTAATACCTTGTCACCACAATTTTGAAAATGCGAATTTTCATATTATACCCCGTTCTGCTAACAAACTAACATAATTTATGTTCCTTAAACCAACCAAAATCAGTTCAGGACACATAAGCTATATTGGTATCTAACATTTATAAAATAATTAAAGGTAAAAAGTTGTGCAGAATTTCCTATCTTATTTATTATACAGCCTATTAAAATACTAAAATTTAATATACCTAATTTGTTATAAACATAACAAACTTACCATATAAAACTGCATTTTCAGGACCTCTATTGCTCATGGAAGACGTAGCATCAAGTTTTGAAGTAGCAAGCAAAGGTGTATTACATTCATATTCACTGTAATATGAACCTAAAAATTACAAAATGAAAATTGAATTTTAAATATTAATGACTCATGAACATTAACCCTAAATTCATTAATCATTTTTTAAATTGGTAAATTCTGTATATAAACAAACTAAGTAATTTAATTTTTCGTAAAAACGACCGTTAAAAAATGTAAGCTTGTTTGGTAAAAATAAGAAACAAATTTGATTTCAATAATTTTATTGTTTATAACCTGTAATTGCTTAAAGCATCTCTATTATATCATACTTGTTATCATAAAAATATTAAGCCTAATAAGATAAAAGATAAGGAACATACCTTCAGCAAAAATCTCTAAATTTATAAATAAAAATAAACAAATATTTAACAAAAACATCGCTACTACATGACACGACAAGGAACGTTATGAATTTAACGACAACTTTAACGAAATTGACATTCGACTACGCCTAGTTCCTTAGTTCCAGACACTGTCACCATTATAAAAATGACAAATGTTACTAAATATCTAAATATTAAAAACCATTGGTGAAAAAGTTCCGCACTGAGTGCTTAGAGCATATATACCTGGAGGAAAAATGAGCTAATAACGTGGTCATGTGAGAAAGAAAAAGCAATATTCATGGCAATTGCGACACTGTATAAATTCACAAAATATCACGGAATATAGTCTGATCTGGGTATTTTTTACCTACAAAGCAGAGCGCGCATTAATGCCGCCCAATGCCGCATTAAGCGTAGTTCATAAGCTTGGGAAATGCGATTTACGAATTACGAATTCGCAAAATTTTCCGCCGGTTTTTTTTGGGATTTCAAGGCCCGCGACTGCGTTTTTTAGGGATTTAGTGCTGGAACTGTTGGCAAGATGTAAGATGGAAGTATTGACGTTTTAATTAAATTCCCTTCTTTAAAACTTTTTGTGTTATTTATAATTTTTTTTTAACAATATTTATTTGTTTTTTTTTCTGTGTATTGTTTTAATAAACATTTATAATCCTTTGTCGTCAGTGAATAATAAGGATAAGTTAAAATTTTTATGGTGAAGGGGCTATTGCATTTACTGACCTTCATAATTGCATCTTATAAG
The DNA here is from genome assembly GCA_019359885.1 of Listronotus oregonensis. Taxonomy (NCBI): domain Eukaryota; kingdom Metazoa; phylum Arthropoda; class Insecta; order Coleoptera; family Curculionidae; genus Listronotus; species Listronotus oregonensis. Next base: position 309,548 of record JAHBCN010001694.1, on the reverse strand, counting down.
GTGGATTTATTAAAACAAACAACAAAAAAATAGAATATACTTTCTTCCCATAAAGTCTTTATACAGGCAAATAACAAAAAAAATAAAAAATAAAAAAAATTAAGGGATCACAACTTATTTTAACCTTTGAGCATATACTTATAGAGGAAGCCTTGCTACTAGGCAGCAAGCGAGAGCGACAGAAGAATTACAGTATAACCTTCCCTCTCGCTTCTGTGCCATTGGCGGGTGAGAAGGGTATATATCCCACTCGTCGTGCTGATTCGCCGTGTCCTTCTCGACCAATTAGCACGTTGGAGCGGGAGAAAGATTATATTTTGATTCATCTTCCTCTCTTGCACGCTTTTTGGCACTGTCTTAAAGGGAGTGAATGTAGGAATAGCTAAACTTTATTTTATTTTTATTGAAATTCCAACTGCATATGTGCTATTAAAACATATGAGAGAAATGACAGGTTGTCATGAAATAAAGGATCGCTTTAATCCTATAAAAATTATGATTTTATCGAAAAAAAAGACACCCCTAGTTTTCTTTTTTTTTTAGAATTTTTAAAAAGCAACAACGATCCCCGGATTTCTGTTCCGTCAATGTCGCCCAAGCATAAAAACATACAGAATTTGCATTTACAGCACCTTTTAAAACGCCTCAAAGAAGCGGTGTTTTGATGCTTTTCCCCGGGAATAATATATATATATATATATATATATATATATATATATATATATATATATATATATATATATATATATATATATATATATATATATATATATATATATATATATATATATATATATATATATATATATATATATATATATATAAAAAAAAAATTTTTTTTATATATATATATATAATATATATATATATATATATAATATACATGGCCCCAGGAATTGAACCGTAATAACTTAATCTTTGAGCAACGCCAAAATCAAACGATATCTATATCAATACGCATGCTCGTGGTCTTCAATTTTTGCGGAATTCGCAAAATCTTAAATTAAAGTCAATTTTTTCCCCTCCACATTTCAAATATTACGAAACGAAAAACAGGGGACATTATCCTCTTAAACCCCATATTTTAAGTCGACCAATAAGAATCCGTTTAATTTTCCCCCCCCTAGATTTTAAATAATGCGAATCCAAAAACAAGAATAGAGAGCCCTACAATTGACACATTTGAAATCACCAATAAACAAGTTTCGGGGAATTCGCAAATCGCATTTCCGCAATGAACTACCAATCCCCAAAATTAATTTAAAGTTTCCAAGACCAATTAGGCAGGGGTAGTTGAAACCCTCAATGTTGAGCAATGCGGCATAATGCGCTTTTGTGTGGTAATTGAAAAACACCCACTATTAATTTTTGCAAAAATAAAAACCGACAACAAGATAAAAACATAAAAACTTCTCACATCGACATAACGAAACTGAATCTGAGTGCTGATTGGTCGACAGAGAGGGACCGATCAATCAGCACGCAAAGCGGGGAATATACCCCACTTCCCACCTGCCGGTCAATCAGCACATTATATAGAGAGAGAAAGGTTATACTGCGATTCTGCAGCATTCTAAGCATATATCTACTGCCGATCGGTAGCAAGGGTAATAAACCTAACAAGGAGTGCTCGATCCCATTTAAGCCCAATAAACCAATTTAAATGTCAATTCGGTATTTCTGACGTAATCTGTTTGCCTTTTTGTTTTTTTAAAGTAATATGTCTTATTTTTTAAAAATATTATACATTACAGTTTAATAGAAGTAATATCCAAAATAGTTTTTAAAAGTTGAATATTTAACAAAAATTAAAAAAAATCGCCTTCTAAAATGGGCGAACGGTGACGTCCAAACATAACCTATATCTGCGGACAAATAGCAAAAATCGAGCACCCTTGGGCGATTTCGCCAAAGTTTTGGTAGGTTACTTTGGTTGGTCAAAAAAGTATGGGATAATTCGAATTAAAAAAATCGAAATCCGAAATTAAATAACCGCTATCATGATTATTCATATTTAATTTTTTTTTTTTTGATTTAAATTTTATTTTTCGTAATTCAAATTAAATCTGAATAATCGCATGATAGCGGTTTTTTTCAAAATCGGATTATCAATTATTTTTAATTCAAATCCCATCACTATTTTGACCAACCAAAGACCACCAAAACGTAAACGTTCTGTTAAGTTTACTACCCTTGGATCAAGTGAGGTGGGGTAGGAAATGGAGGTGGAATAACGGTTCTTCTTAAATAACGTGTTATTTCTTTCCCCTTGTCAAAAATAAGTTATAAAATTACGTTATTTAAGAACGAAGTATTAGAAAGTTTTTCAAAAACCAAACCAAAAAGTTAAATTTTAATGTTTATTTTTTCTTAATATGTTTCCTTTTTTTATTTAATCTTATATTTTTTAATGGTTATTTATTTTTATATTTTATTTATAGGTAAACAGTTTATTTTTTGTTGGAATTTTTATTATTTTTTTAAAATGTTTTAAATTATATATTAAATTTATTTAAGCAAATTTACCCCTGTTATATTATTTAATTGTTATTTTTTTATTTTTTTAAACCAAATCGTATACGGGAATACGAATTTCAGTCGTTTCGCAGTCCATCTACTTCGAACCAAAACCCAAAATAACATTATTGAATTTGTTTTTAAATAACCCAGAACGGGCAAATCGGTGCTTTGTAACCCACTACAATTGCCTCAAGGGTAATAAACCTAAAAAGGGGGTTTTTGGAATCCAGAAGCCCAATAAACCAATTTAATAATTTGTATTTGTGACGTAATCTGTTTCCCTTTTTTGTTTTGTTTACAAGTAATATAAAGTCTTAATTTTTTAAAAAAAATTATCACATTAAGTTCTAATAGTGACATATCCAAATTAGTTTTTAAAAGTTGAATATTTAAACAAAAATTAATAAAATAAATCTGCCTTTGCAAAAATGGCAAACGGACGTCCAAACATAACCTATATCTGCGGACAAATAGTAAAAATTAGTGATGGGATAATTCGAATTAAAAATAATCGATAATCCGATTATTGAAATAATCGCTATCATGCGATTATTCTGATTTAATTTGAATTACGAAAATAACCTGATTCCACAGAATCGATTATGCGTCGAAAAAAAACATGTAATAACGAATAAGGTTTAATATTTGAATAGTAAAGTATAACATTTATGTAAATAGAGAGGACAACTTAATTATAAAAAGGTAATTTTTATTACTGGGTCTACGGCCTGATTTATAAAATTTTGAATACAGGGTTTTTGGGGCGCTTATCACGAATCTGAAGTCATATTTTGTCGGACTCTGCTAGTTTTTGAGTATAACGCCCCACTCGAACCTAACTCATCTGCAGAATCCTGAATTCCTCCTTCTAAAACTGATTACACCCAAAATGGAAGAATTTATGGTATTACTTATTATTTTATACGATAAATTTAATTTTACCAATTAAAAAAAAGCACAACAGCGCTTTCAAAAATAATATTTTTACTTTTATAAATGTCACAAAATTGTCTAGGTATTTTGATAATTATGTTGTACACCAGAACAACCGCGAAACAATTGAATGCGCCTAATTTTTAAATTTAAATCGCGAAAAATAAAAATAATTCAAATTTATTTGTTCAATTGTTTCGCGGGTCCCTGGCGTACCAACATAAAACAGTCTAAAATCTCTAGACAAGTTTGTTGATATTTATAAAAGTAAAAATAATATTTTTGGGAAGTGCTTGTTGTGCTTTTTTTATTAAAAATATATGTTAAATGAAGGTAAAATTAAATTTATCTTTTAAAATAATAGTATATAGTTTTAAGAAGGAGGAATTTTTGGAAAGTTTTGCTGGTTGGTTCAGAGTGGGGCGTTATAACCAAAACAGCAGATACGAAAAATTTGACTTCAGATTTGGGGCGCGAAAAATCCCCTTATACAAAATTTCAATAAAATCGGGGGGGCCTCGGGTAAAAAAATTACCATAAAAAATTATGGCATGAAAAATTTACTTACTAAAATAATAATTATAATAATAATAATATATTAGGTATAATGTAAAAAAGTCCAGGATCCCTTTGACGAATTCTTAGGGACCCGGACTTTTTGACAAACTGTATATAATATTTAGTGTTTGTGTTTAGTTACATCGGAATCGAGTTACATATTCATTCAGAAATCAAGAATTTAAAATTCAAATAATTATATAATTCGAATTATCAATTAATCCGATTATTGAAATCATTCATAATTCAATAATTCGATTCTTAAAATAACTCGATTATGCCCATCACTAGTAAAAATCGAGCACTCCTTGTTAAGTTTACTACCCTTGCAATTGCCTACAAAAACTTTTCACTTTATTCGCTTATCGTTCCCGAATAACGGCAGGCGACAATGAGGTACACGGACGGCCTTTGACCAGACCGGTCAGATGATGCAGTTCTCTCGTTCTTTGGTAACGAGTTATTGCGAAAGTTAATAACGTTACTTTTGTTCTAGAAAATAACGTTACCCAAATAACGACCCACCTCTTTTGTGGATCCAGATAGCCATCGTGGATGGCTTAATCGGGAACCTACCTCCAAATTGAGTCAAGTTGTCTGACAAAGTTGTGAAAAATTAATAATTTTCAAAACGAGGGCAACTTGGCTTCAAAATCACGGTGCAAATTATTGTCGTAAATTGTACTATTTGACTGTTTGTGAAACCAGTCATTTGGGGGTGATTTCCAGCAACTTGAAGGCAAACTAACGGGTAACTTTTTGTTCAGTAACACTGGCTTTATATCTGGCTCGAAGAATCAACTATATGACAATTATGGTTTCATACAGGGTTGTAATTACAACTTGCCTAGGCATAATCAATAAAAACTTAACCCTTTAAATTGCTGGGATATGTTCGGAATAAGTTAGAGATCAACGCGTTAAATAACACGATACGTCACGGTTTTATACGGGTTTGCCATGAGACCGTGACGTATCGGTGTTTTCTTAACGTTCGATCTTTCTACAGCGGTTTGCACCAGTGACGGCGGTTTGCACCAGTGATACAGAACCTTAACAAGGGAGTTTTGAATGTACTATTTCAATTTTGGCACCGTCTCAATGCAACTTATGTTAAGAAGGACTTAAAACTGCTTAAACCAAGGGGGTGCAAACCGCCGTGATATTTTGGTTAACCTTAACTTTAAGTGATACTTAAGTGTAAGATTTTATTTGCACAACAGATACTTAACGGTTAACTGTCACTTAAAACTAAAACATACGTAATTAAGATTAAAAAAAATTTATTATTATTATTATATACGTAATTCAGATTAAAAAGTTTTATTACTTCAATTTAAAGAGATTAGGTTTATTATACGTGTAATATACGTATATTTTACGTATAATATAACCCTGGTTTCATAGCGTTGCCACTCCACGAGTTATTTCCAAAAATACCCACGTGACTGGCTACACATGAGTGTCAATAGGTCCAATCCTTTTCTCTCGAACCGCGTGCTGCTTGGTTGGTCAAAAGGGGTATATACCCCGCCGACCAAGCAGCACGTTGAGGAAGGGAGAAATGAAATAAATCGACTTATCTTAAGTATTTTATCAGGATATTTCAATTCAACTGTGAAATTAAGAGTTTTCCTGCAAATATAACAAAATATAACAGGTCTGATTGTTATTCAAAAATAGTTTACACTATTTAACATTTTTTTACGACCCTAAGAGCTCACAATTCATGCAAATATGTGAACAGCAAGAAAAAAATACTGATAAATTTAATTATTGCCATCTAACAACAAATTTTTTAAGAAATTAAAATTTTGAGACTCCCCTCAGTACGGTCCTGACTAAAATCGCTTATATCAGTCAACTTAAATCTAAAAAACAAAATTTACTAATATGTAGGGATATTCGCATTGTCAACCTAAAAACGTTAGCTTGGACAAACTATACCAAATTTGGTCAAAATCGGAGAGGAGGCAACTTTCGAGACAATTACCCAAAATAAATATGCTTTAAATTGTTTTATAGTTATTGTAATGCCTGGTGCCGTGCTCCGATGGCTTTGCGTTGACCAGTGAAAAAATTCACTGGTTTAGAAAATATTTGGTCACCTGTAGCGCCGGTGATTTGTCTATCACTGTGAATATATCGCGGTTATCGATATATCGCCCAACACTACTACTAAGGAAGGCTGCCTTTAGAAGGTATATGCTCAAAGGTTAAATATGACAGATTTTTAATTTTAGGATTAGAATGTTAATTTGACTTAACTTACGGATTTTATGTTTTGGATACTGTATATTTTATATTGTGATAGCACCATCTACACCCGAATCATTGAAAACAATAAATTGCTGTGTGCTAAAACAGCGACCTGTAAACTGGCATGCCATTTTTCTAGTGTTGTCAGTTCTATGTACTTTTCAGCAGATCTGCTGATTAAGGATTGCATTGCAACTCTGCTATTGGCAAAAAAAATGTAGACCGGTAAAATTTCAATCTGTTGAAAAATTGTGTGACAAAAAAAACAAAATAAGGCGAATAACATTTATTTGCACTAGTTCCAGGAATCAACAAGGTATTTTTTACTTTTAATTAAATTACTTACAATGTCTTCAGCAGCCTGTCTATCTACATTTGTATGGTTCATAAAAAGTCTTATAAATACCTCCCTAACATCCTTTATTACTGTTTTAATATCTCCACATACATATATAGTTGCATTTTGATTTACAATTAAGTCCACAACTTCCTTTCCACAGTCAATGATCCTTTGTTGAACATAAACTTTTTCTTCTTTTTCCCGAGAAAAAGCCGTGTAGAGCTTTGTTAAAGTACCTACTTTTAAGTAGTTTTCAATTTCATCTTGACACAAAAAGTCTTTGTTACAATATCTGCAACCATAAAATAACCAAGTTGCAGGTATATTAGAGCAAGAGTTTCTTAAAATATTTAGATGCTGCAAAAATCCCCGATATGGAGCTATTCCTGTTCCAGTGGCTACTAATATACTTGGAGTTTCCATGTTAGTAAATCGAAAATCTCCAGGCTTTCTAAAGTAAAATGGTATTTTTGCTTCCTTAAAGTTTTTTTTCAGTAGTCTTTGAAGCCATCCAGTACATATTCCTTTAAGGCCACTCTTAAACTCCACAACAGAAAAAATTATAGAAAGACTGTTTGTTTCTAGAGGTGAAGAGGCAATTGAAAAATATCTAGGGTTTAATGGGATGGAATGTTCCAAAATCAGTTCTATTGGAGGATCACACGAAGGGAATGTATTTAAAACTTTTAACAAAGATCTATTTTCTTCAAGAAATTCTACATAGTTTTTTGATCCAGATGGAGCAGTTATCATTTCAAGTTGTTCTTTTTCCTTTGGGTCATTTGTACATTTTAAAATAGCTTTAAGAAATAACTAAAACAAAAAAAAAATAGTAAATTAAGTTGCTGTTTGCTTCAAAGAATATGTACCTTTTTTGGTGCCGTTCTAATGTCAATATGCTTCATAAATAAATTTCGTATAGTGCTGCTTGGTGGTAAATGATTTGGGATTACTGCATTTTTTTTAGTTGTTTCCTTCAGTATTTCTAGATTATATTTTTTATCACAGGTAGCTTCGAGGTTTAATCTAAGTAGCAACTGATTTACTTCATATTCATCATTTTCAGGTAGTATTGCTATTGTATCTCCAGGAAGAAAGTTATATCCTGTATCCTAAAAATCACTAGAGTTACTTTTGGTTAGCCGTAAAGTTAAATATAAAACCTTAAGGGACAGATCTAACCGATAAGTATTCTTAACATCAGTTCCTTGGCTTAATTCTTTGAAATCTTCAATATGCGCGCAAAATACTTGACCATTTATAAATGGTTTATTTCGATATTCAGTTTCGTCGATCTAAAAATTAGGGATATTAATTAATTATGCTTTCTTTTGGTAACTATAACACGTATTTACTGTTTTGTTTTGATCTAAGTTTTCAGGAAATGTAATTTTTAAAAAATTAGACATGATTTAATTTTACCACTTTACCACAAAATACTAAAGGAAAAGCACTTTACTTTAACCTCAAAAAGCTCACCTATGACCAAGGGTGGTAAACTTAACAAGGAGTGCTCGATTTTTACTATTTGTCCTTCAAATATAGGTTATGTTTGGACGTCAGCCGTTTGCCCATTTTGCCCTGAAGATAGATTTATTTTACTAATTTTTGTTAAATATTCAACTTTTAAAAACTATTTTGGATATGCACTTACTATTAGAACTGTAATGTATAATATTTTAAAAAATTAAGACTTTATACTACTTGTAAACAAAACAAACAGGCAAACGGATTACGTCACAAATACCGAATTGACATTTAAATTAACGTATATGGGCTTAAATGGGATCGAGCACTCCTTGTTAAGTTAATCACCCTTGACCTATGACAGGTTTGTTCATAACATAGCTTGTTTTTGACAGTAATATAAAATGTCCTTACTTTTATCTTCGGTCTTTTTCTATTACGTGTCAACTTGTAGTAAGGTCTGTCGGATCCACAAGTGTGTAAAACATGTTAGTGATCATACCTGTCATTTTCCAGTATTTTTGACACATGATTTTTGTCAACAGAAAGTCCGTTTTTAAGTAAAAAAAAAACATTTATTTTAGAAAAAGATTTATAAAAAGAGTAAAAGTATGGTGCACATTTGCTTTATAAACTTCACAGACATCACTTTAGAGAAAGGTAACTTTGGTTGTTTCTAGATAATGTTTTAAGAATTTCTTTTATGGCATTTGTTGTTAAATGGAAGAAAATACAAATTTTTCCTCCTTTATTGTTTTTTTTTGTGATATTAATAACACAAATGTTTAAAAGTCTAGGGTTTAAAAAATATTGTGAACATTTACCCATTTTTCTACTACTTATAAATTTTAAGCTGTCGACACTGGCAGCTAATGATGTTAAGTAAACTCCCTCAAATAAATGTTAAATATAATTAGTGTATAGCTCAAAAAAGTTAAATTTTTAATGGAAAAAAACACCGAATACAACAAATTAAACACATTTTTGGAATGGTGATTTTAAATAGCCCGCCTTAGCGTGCGTCAGATGCCAAACAGAGGTGGCGCCAACCATTAGTCAAGCCAGCTTCACATTTCATAATTTTTAATTTCTTGGCTTATCAAAAAGGGGCGTTACATAATAAATCATTTAAAGAATTTTGGAAATAATTGCTAGACTGACTAATGTTGATTTGAAAGAAAATATGGTACACTGATATTAATGTTGATTGTAAAAAATAGGCCTTGGTTTCTGCAAGCAAATTGCGTTTGCTCTGTTCTGAAGAGAGTCGCGCGCCGCTCACTCGTTGGATGTAAAAAGCAAATGGACGAGTGCGTTGTTCGGCTGTTTTTAGGAAAGTCGCCATTGTTGTTCAATAAAATACACGGAAGGAGCTGTTAAAAGATCGCCCCGTTTATTGCAGATAAAAAATAGTTTTTTTCTTACAAAAGTGAAGTATTAATGATTGGTGACAACTACAAGTGAATTAGAATCCCGTAATAGTGATAAAAGTGGTGCAATGTTTGTTGTATGCGTATTTGTGCTCGGACTCTGTGCTCCCCAAACTTATTTCGTTTCATAAGCTTCGCCTCGTCACGTGGGAGTGTTCCGTTTAAAATACCTGTGAGTTACGTGTGATTGGAAAAGTGTTACAATTACAAAAAAATCAATTTTAGTGGGTTTTTGTGGTGCTGCAATGAGTTATCCTTTTTTTTGGTGATGTTTAGGGTCGCTGGTTTCCGCTCTTTAACTTGTATGTTTTCGGTACCTAATTTGCCGGCAAGCGGTAAATACCGATCCAAAATAAACCGGTAGGTGTATTTATGGGATCTGGCGTCGGCATATCGATCAAGAGCTCTTTTATGCGAGTTTTTTCTTGTTTATAGTGACATGATAAGTTTCGCGAAAAGAACTGGATGAATGGGATTGCGTACGGCCTCGGTGAGGCGATCCAATGTGGAGGTCATGGCCCCTGCTTTAACGGATACGGCCCAAGCGCTTAATTTACCCCCCAAAAGTCATCTGGAACCTGCATCACCAATAAACAGTTTTGAAACAAACAAATACTCGCCTACTAACGTAAAAAAGTGTAGTGAACCTGCAAGCCCCCTAAATACTGATGATTTGAGTACTTCCCTAGATAGTCTTGATCCTGTGAATGTGTGTCCAAAAAAACCGCGCTTAGAAGTGTATTTGCCCGATCTTAACGGTGCCTCGGACAACATTTTAACTCAGAATATGAGTTTAAGCTTATCACCCATGGATGACCGAGAAGATAAAATGGGACTCCAAAAAACAGAATTAAATGTTAGTAATATAAGCAAAGCGAAAAGTAGTAGTGATGTTGATCAGTTATTTAACAGCAATCTAGAAGCCAATGTAGAAGACATTATGCAACAAGTAATAAAGTCCATTGAGAATAGTGATCAGCTTAATAACTCTTCTAGTGATCTTAATGAAGTACTAGATCTTAATATTGACAAAGAACTACTTGAACATGTAGATAATATGATAAATATCTCTATGGGAGACCATCAAGATGATCTGGAAACAGCACAGAAAATTAAAGAAAATCAGGCTGGTGTGCTTCTTACTGATCTCCAAAGAAAACATTCTCGCATTGAAAGGAGACTCGATTTTCTAAGAAGACGATGTTATAAGCTACAGTCAAAACTAATGGGGCAGCATGTTAGTGGAGAAGTAGTGGGAGTATTTAAGCAGGTCCATAAATCAATAAAGAAACCCAAAGATTCTATTGATATATCCAAATCATTTGGAACATCTTCACTAGAACCCGCAGAAAGACTAAAGCCTTTGTCAGCAACATCTGCGAAACTTTTAGTGAGGAAACTAGAAATGGCGAAAATTTTACAGGCCAATACTGCAGCAAGGCAAAAAAATATTCCCAAGTATTTTGGTTCAGGCTCCATTGAGACTACTATGTTTCGAAATAATACTACTGGACAAGTGAACATTCCTGTCTGGAGTGCAGAAGACAAACAAGAATTACAAAAGGTTGCAGAACAGATGCAAACCCAACTGCATATAGTGCAAGATGAATTAGACTCTGAAGCTACTGAGAGCAGTTCAGGTGGTGAAAGTTGTGATGAGTTACAGACTTATAATAACCCTCATCAGCAGTACCTTAGTATGTAAGTACCACAAATTAATTTTTAGCTGAAATTGTAGACAATTCCTTAACAAATCTGAACTATCATATAATCTTTTAACATAAATAAAATAAAGTAGTTTTTAATATTATTAAAAATTCTTAAATTAGAAATAGGTTAGTCATTGTCACAAGTAATTTAAATTTCCATTAATTTAATTATTTACTGTTATTGGGATAGCTGATAACAGATGACAACAAATTAATGATTAAATATCTTTTATTTTATACCATTATCTTATCTAAAAAATCCTGGGAAAACTAGAGGTTATTGTAAAAATATATTTTTAATTTCATCTATAAGTTACTCCTCCTTGTTTCTGTTTCTCTCAACTTTTTTACTTGAAATCAAACATAGTGTTTATATTTAATTTTTGGATTGTAAGAATTTGTTTAGATAAATAATTTATCCTATCCCTATTTTTTATATGATTTATCAGAAATTGATATTTAAAAATAAATATTTTGCCATCTTAAGTTTTAAAGAAATATCCTGCTGTACTAACCAGTTCAAATGCAAAATTGCAAGTTTGCAAATGGTAAGTTTAAAAACTTAAATTAGGTAACTGATCTTTATTAAAAAAAAACTCATTTAAACCTGTTTAATATTATCACCGGTAGCCTTTTAAAAGGTTAAAATAGGACTAAAGTATTATAATAAAACATAAAGGATAATTTAAGCATAGGTAAAGAAATAATAAATAGGGTTTTAGTTAAAATAAAAAAAGGGTTACATGGAAAACTGAGTTATTCTAAGATTGAGAGTTATAAAATAAGAATTCTGTACTTTTATTCCAAATTATTTATGCATTAATCTTAAATGTATAACATTTTTTAATAAGTTTTATTTGCTTTTGTAAAAAATAAACAAATTGAGGTTTGGTGGATTAATCCCCCTAAATAAAACTTCTTCATTTTTTAAATTAATTTTTTTCGTTAATTTGTTTAGTTGTTTATAGACTTTTTGGTGTCCGTTGTCGTCTAGCGTCCATCGATTTGAATAAAATAAAAATTACAGGTAAAAAGAGCACATTTTGTTTAGTGAATTTCAAAAAGAAAAAATCAGAAAAAATACTTTTTTGCAGAGAATGAAATTAAAATTTGAAAAAATACTATGTTTTTAGGTTAAGTAAAAAGCCAGATTTTGCGATGATGTCGGATAAAAAAAAGAATTTAAATTTAGCTTTAAAGCATTATGAATAAATTTTTAAATAAGGTAATTATCTGAAAGTGGGGTAAACCCTATTTTTGGCTATTAAAAATCGAAAAATTAAGATACCTGACTTTTTTCATTTTGTTTGACGGCGCATTTATGATGAAGAAAATTTATAGTTTAACAAGGAAAACCGAACCAGAACTAGCTAATAGTTTGGAAGTTGTTGTTTGTAAGTTCTTGTTAGTTTTTTTCTATATAACACCTTTATTTCTGTTAAACCGGAAAAAAACCTTCAATAATAACAAATTATTAGAAAACCTCTGGCAACATTGTTTATTCAAGCAGAGACACGTCAAAAGAACAGCATCATATCATCTCTTTCTAATGTATAAGTATCTTACTTGTTTTCGTATTAAATAGGCCATAACTTTAGTATATTTTATATAAAAAATAAATGTGATAATGTGAGTGAAAAATCAATTTTTTCAGGCCCTATCTGTTTTTCTATGGTATAACAAATAAGTGAAAAAAAAGTATATTTAAATATTGCTGTTTAAAAAAAGACGTTGTTCAACGAAGTCGACTTTTGGCTCTAAAAATAAAATTGATTCTTTTGCTGATAAGTAAAATTTACATACCAATATATTATTTAAAAACATTATTTTATAAAGAAAATATTTACATTTATTCATTCTTCAGTATATAAAAAAAGGTATATTATAAATAAATAAAAAAGAGGTTTTCGTTATTTACTTAAACTTATCTAAAAAAAAGGAGTACTTTTTTGATTTTTTTATTTATCTTCTTGTAAGCACTCCTGATTCTCACAATGGATTTAAAAATCTTCCCGCCCGAATCTGTCTACCATATGTTTTGTTGTGTAATAGCAGTACTTATTGTTGGCGGCCAAGTCGTAAAATAATAGATAAGGTATTTCCTGATAATTTTGACAAGAAGTAAAATCATGAGGTGGTATCTATTTAAATTTAATCCTCTTAAATTTTCTATTTATAATTTCTAAATTGTGGGGCCAATTTAAAAATAGTTTTATTGATTTTTTAGAAAAGTGTTGACACAACAAAGGGTTTATTAGGTGTATGTATACTTATCAATAGAATTTTGCCTTTCCTGATTCTTGGATTAATCCAGCTACAGTTTATTTATTTTATTCTTATCGGGTACCTATAGAAATTTACCGAGTGCTTGCTTTAGTAAGTGTACTGTAAGGTTTTTTTACTCAACTATTAGCCATTTTCACTTTTTAATTTTATATTAAATTTAGTGTTAGTGTTATCATATTAAATATTTGTATATTTATTGTTAAAATGCCTGATGATGTGGAACTTAAAAATGTTAAAAAGCATTAGGTAATGCGGTATTTTTTGACTCTTCATCCATATAAAATACTAGAAGTTGGTAATATCGACGTACTATTTAATTTCATTAACATTTTCAGACAAAGCATCAAGCTGTTAACTTTTTTTTTGATTTGGAATCGAATTCTCGTCCTATTTTCATGCTGCCTTTCTAAAGTAATAAAAATAATATTTTTATTACTGCTTTCCTAATTTTCTAATACTTAACAACTGTTTATTTATACCCGATAAATGAAGAGAGAATTGATAACAGGTTTATTTAAAAAACTACTGTTAGCTTTTGATAATGAAAACAGATCATTTGTTTTCTAAACGTTAAAGTTTTTATAAATAACAAAAACATTTTTAAAGAAACTAAAAACGAGGTATAATATAAATAATGGCAGTATAGAAGTCAACAAGTAGAAGAAAATGTCATTTATTATTCACATATTATTGAGATTTGCGTTTTTCTCTGATTTTGTATCTTTCGTGTTTTTAATATCCCTTTTTTATCTAAAAAAAAACCAACATAGGGTCAACTTTTTTACCAACTTTCTTTTGTTGTTGACATGTAACAATAAATTGTCATGTTTTGACTTGCTTTCTCATTTATTTAAATGTTTTTATAAGTAGTTCTTATTATCTAAAGATGCGAATTTGGATAAATCCTTGAAAAAAATCATCAATTTCTTTTTCAATATCCTTAAGATTGTAACTATTAATTTTGCTTTTAGTTACATCTATTTTTACGTTCTCATCATTAGAATCTTGATCATCTTTTAAATCCTTTACCTCTGTAAGGTGTATTCAATGTAATCCAGTTTTCTCCAAGTGTGTAACAAATATGTCGCTTAATCCAACTTCTTCACAGGCGTAAAAAGTAAGTTGCATGCCAAATCCAGAAAATTCGATGTTCAATTGTTATTTCTTTATCTAGATATTTTTTGAGAATGAATCTCGTTAGAATAAGGAGCTTTTTGGTTGGCTTTGAATTCGCATAATTCTTTAGCAGATCTGTAACTTTAGTAGCTGATTTCTGGCTTCAAAATTAATTTTGTCAGTTTCTAAAACCGATAAAAAATGCACCATGTAAACCCCTGCCTAAATATTTCGGGTAAATCTGTTTAAAAACACGCCAAATCTAAAAATGATATTGGAAGGCCATGTCGAGATGAAACCTTTTACATTCCCATTAGAAACAGATGAACTACAAAGTGTCGGAAAGAAATAGTGGATTCTACGAAAGGGGGGCGTTTTTTATCCCATTTTTTCAGCCCTTTTAGCCCTCAAGCATAAAATTATTTAAAAAACGTTTCTTTTTTTTATATTTAATGGTTCATATAGGTTTTTTGGGCCACTGAATTTAAATATGATATTGAAAATTATATTTGAGGGCTTAGAAGGGCTAAATTCACCCTTTTTTACCTCCTTCACCCCTTAAAACATACATTTCGCTAAAAAAAAAGTTTTTTCCCCATTTCAATGGTACATGTAGGTTGTTTGGGCTACTGAATTCGATATGATAGAAATTATATTTGAGGGAACTGAAAATTTAAAGAACAATTTTAAGACCCGTAAGACAAACAAAAAAAGTACCGCTTTAAAAATAAACCTATATTATCCTTTCAAATTAAAAAAAAAAACGTAATTTTAGAAAATATAATTTCTATAGGGTAAAAGAAATTAAAATAGGGGTACTTAACCCCTCTTAGTATTATTCCTGGTATTAAATTTGAATTTAGTAGCCCAAAAAACCTTATAGGTAAAATTAAAATAGGGAAAAACTTTTTTTAGCAAAATCTATGTTTTAGGAGTGTAGGGGGTAAAAAGGGTAAATTTAGCTCTTTTAAGCCCTCAAATGTAATTTCTAATATCATATTCGAATTCAGTGGCCCAAAAAAACTATTAAGCATTAAAAATGAAAAAAAAACGTATTTTTTAATAATTTTATGCTTGGGGGTAAAAAGGGTAAAAAAAAACCATCTTTCGTAGGATCCACGATTTCTCTCCGAAACTTTGTAGTTGATTTGTTTCTAAAGGGAATGCAAAGAGTTTAATCCCTATTTAGACCTGTCAAAATTATTTAACGGTGAATTAAAGATTTACCCGGACTAAAGATGGAAATTTGTCTATAAAATAGAATTATTTAACATTTAAAACACAGTAGGTATAATTTTTTTTATATTTTTGACACAAATATGGAATTTGAATAATTCTCGTATGTTAAAACGGCTTTTAGTGTGAATATTATCAACAGTATTTGTAAATTCTAAAAGTTTGGAAACCTTAAATAACACCAGAAAGATGGTTGGAAATCCTGAACCTCTTATAAATAAATGAACATTTGGGCAATGCAGAGTTGAGAAAAGATAATATAGGTCCTTAAATGGCAGATGTCATGGACACACTTTGTTGTGTTACAATGTAACTCTGTTAAAAAAAGAATAGTTAGTCTTGATTTTTGTTTATGTGAAATAATGACATACATGACTTCCTGCTATTTACTGTACTATAAAGTCCTCTTTTATGGAACAATGACTTTAGCAGGTAGTTACTTGTATCAAAAAAATAGTCATGACTAATTAACTAACTTGTAAACAGCCTTAGCAGTTAAAGCACTAAGTTTGCCTGACTTCTTTTAAACAGCATAGTAACTAAAAATCACTTACTTTATTGAACAGGGTTGCCACCAACCTGGAAAACCTGGAAATCTGGATATATCAGGGAATTCAGGACTTTAAAATAGGTCAGGAAATATCTTTAAATTTTACAAAATTTCATAAAAAATCGGCGACAGTACTGGAAAATAAAGCTGCCTATTTAAAAGTTTAATATTCTTTTTCAGAATTGCCAAAAAATAATTTAAAAAAAACTACTAGATGCGCACCAACATTTTTTTGCGAATTTTTTTGCATGGTTATATTTTTATTACCAAAATTTGGATTTATCAGAAGATGTAAAAACTTGGTGGCAACCATGTATACCCAAAATGTTACTTTCAGACTTCAAGTGTTCAACACTGGTATTACCAATGCTAAGGGCTTAAAGGTTTTATTAACATCATTGCTTAATGTTGGGAAGATCCTTACCTTTTTTCTGTCTTTATAGAAAAGTTTAAATTTTTCTTACAAATACGTTTTCTTATTTCACTTATGGATTGAAGCCTATGTAAAAGAAAGTTTCATATGTATGTAAAAAATATAAAGTGCGAGTCTCTAACTAAGTAAGAAACTCTAACTACTCTAAGTAACGTAATATCAGTCACTCAGATTATGTTTGGTTAATTCGAGGGGTGTTTCACCTACCAAAAAGTGTACACTTAATTACCCTTTTTAATAATAAATTCCCCATATCCCCATAATTTCCTTTAATTTTTTAATAATCCTCATTAATTACGTTTTATTTTCTTAATTACCCACAATTTTGCTCAATAATTCCACTTTATTGCCCTATTTTAACCTGTATTTCCCTAATTTCCTCCCAATTTCACCAGGTTTTCCTATGCATCAAAAAGGAAATACTCGAGAAAATACTATTGGGGAAAAAACAATAAAAATTATTAAAGTTTTTATTTTAATATGAAACAAATGTTTTTACCGAGTGTTAATTAAATGTTGTAGGTATGTACAGGGTGTCCCAAATTCAAGGCTCATCATTGCAATCTCTGAAACCTTAAGAGATATGAGGTCGGTTAAATAGAGGCAAAGTTGCGCAATTTGATACTGATCAAAAAGACACTTTAAAAGTTTAAGAAATTTGAATACTTCCGAGATTTTTGAAAAAAACAAATAAGTATTCACGATTTCTTTTTATTTTTTTATGACTATAAATTTCACATTCTTATTGTCACTTTTTCTGTTCTACAAGAAAGTCATTAGATTAACACACGGACGTTTCGTCTTTGAGCTGCCATTATCAACTTTGTTTTATTGAATGCGGTCCAGGATTTTTTATTATGGATTTGGAGAGCTTTTAAGGCTTAAAACCAACGATGTATCGTACTTATTTCAAAAAAGCATTTTAATGATTTCTTGTTAAGATCTTACCAAAAATCTATTCTTTGTCTCTTTTTAACACATTATTTCCTATGGAAATTGCCATTAATATGAAATTTTCGAATAAGTGCTATACATCATTGATTTTGGAACCTTATGAGCTCTTAAAATACGTAATAAAAAATCCAGGGCCGTTTTAAAAAAAACAAAGTTGATGATGGCAGCTCGAAGACGAAACGTCGATGTGTAAATCTAATAACACCGTCTTGTAGAACAGAAAATTTAGCAATGAGAATATGATTTTTTTTTACATCTACTCAAATAGAGCGATAAAAAAATAAAAATGAAATCGCGAATATTCGGTTTTTTCCAAAAACCTTTAGAATTATTCGTTATTTTTAAACTTTTAAGGTGGCACTTTTGTT
Organism: Listronotus oregonensis; assembly: GCA_019359885.1. Classification (NCBI taxonomy): domain Eukaryota; kingdom Metazoa; phylum Arthropoda; class Insecta; order Coleoptera; family Curculionidae; genus Listronotus; species Listronotus oregonensis. The sequence goes on along the minus strand of JAHBCN010001694.1, from coordinate 291,389 downwards.
TTTTATCAGCATCAAATTGCGCAACTGTACCTCAATTTAACCGACCTCGTATCTCTTCAGGTTTCCGAGATCCCAATGATGAGGCTCGAATTTGGGACACCCTGTACTTACATTCACATGTCCAAATCAGGGATGTTTTGTGTGCTCCGAGATGTGCTCAATAAAAAAAATGTCAATGTCAAAAAGACAGTGGTGGTTGGTGGTACTGTTTTTACCATTTTTATCAACTAAGTCGTTCGTTGGTCGAGGATTTTTCCCTTTATTTAAGTGGCATCGCAAAAATCTATAATTACGTTAAAATGCACATTAATAATACAAAACACACCGTCAGAGTTTCAACAAAATTGGAAGGGGCTTTTCACGCGGCTTTTCGAGTTATGAATAAAATCGATTAGTTGTGAAGCAAAAGTTGCTAGTGAAGGACTAAGTGAATAAAACTTCCTTTATTAAACATTCGCCGACATTGGGCCATTTTTCAGAGTCTAAACGGGGCAAATTTTTAAAAAATGAAGTTTTATTCACTCAGTCCTTGACTCACAACTTTTGTTTTACAACTTATCATTGAGGACACGATTTTTCACACAATTTGATTTAAAGTTAAACATCAACGAATTATCGGTGCATAATATATATGTTTAACAGAACTTCTTGTCTTAAACTGAGTTTTTCTACAAGTTATTAAAGTTCTGCTACAAAAAACGGGGACACCCTGTATATTTTTACTTATATTTTTCTTTAACAATTAAAAAATTAATTCCAGGTCCAGCTCCCAAAGCTCTTTTCGCGGTAAAAAAACTCGGAAAATAAATATAAAAGCTGGTACATAATAACTATAAAGTGTATTACGACTTTTTAAGTTGAAAATAAAAATCAACTTATATTATTTACTTACTTTGCTTAAACATACAATTGCATCTGCAATAAATAGGTCTGTTCCCGCCAATAATTCAAGAATTTTAGGTTAGATTCGATCACACCACTTATGACGCGTTAGCGCATGCTCAGTAGCGTAACAATATTAGTATTTTACCAAAATTTCCCCATCATTTCCTTTAATTACCCCACCCACACCTAATTCCACCGTAATTTCCCATAATAGTATAAATTCCCACATAATTTCCCAGTATTACCCTACAATTCCCTTCAAGTGTACACTAAAATACCTAGGTAAAACACCCCTCGGGTTAATTTGAACTATACAGGGTGTCTAAAATTTAGTGTCAAACACTTCAAATTTTAAGGCACTTTATTTTTCCTGTTTTAAATATGAGCCCCTGTATATTTTTAGGTCGTTAGATGCACAATTAAAAAACAAACATTTTTCTAAATATAAACCCTATCGAAATTTCTAAAACATTAAAAGTTATTCGTTGAAAACTCATTTTGGCATCTATTTTAATAGTAATATCATTAAATAAAAATGATAGGTGGCTATGAAAAACAATTTTTTGACATTTGAGTTTATTTAACTTACATAATCTTATTTTGACGTATTATAAAAATTCGAGTAAATTATTAATTTAAGAAATATCCTTAAATGTTAAATAAACCTAATTTTTAATTTATAATACCTTTTGGCTAACATTTATGTAACTTAAACGGATTTCTAGGTAATAATTAACGTTATTAGGAAACTCTAATGTCAATGAATTGTTTTTCATAGCCACCTACCATTTTTATTCAATGATAATACTATTAAAAAAGATGTCAAAATAAGTTTTCAACGAATAACATTTAATGTGTTAGGAATTTCGATACGGTTATATTTAGAAAAATGTTTGTTTTTTAATTCTGCATCTTTCGACCTAAAATATATAGGGGCTCATATTTAAAATAAGAAAAATAAAGTGCCTTAAAATTTAAAGAGTTTAAAACTAAATTTTGGACACCCTGTACAGTTCGAATTAATTAAACATGACCTGAGCGACTGATATGACATTACTTAATAAGTTCCTCGTCTAATTCTAATAATCAAGCACTATTGGTATTTTTATCCATTTTTAAATTCGGTGGCGCAAAAGAGTTTTTTTATTATTATTTTTTTCTCTGAAATCACTGAACCGATGTTGACAAAATTTAAGAGGAAGATAGGTGACCACAAGAGGTACCTAAATATACAAAAAATACAGAGCATTCCATTTAAAAAAATGCACCATCGTGACGTCACACTTTTTTGTGACATCCTGTATATCCAAAATTATTTTCCTGAAATGCACCGTGGGTTAAAGGTAACGTCTGCAAAATATGAAAATTTTACATTAAATAATAAATGAGCTACATAAGACGGGGGATGAGCTGAAGGACCCTGTATATGGCAATATCTTTAAAATGACAAGAAATAAAAAAATTAAGTTTGGCAAACATGTGTAACTTGATAAACTCTTTAAAAATAGTCTTAAAAAAATTGTGTTGCCATTTAAAAAAATATTTGATGACGTCATATCTCAAATTTGGGTCATGCTGTATAAAATTTTGTTACTTCAAAAAGAGCGCAATTTAGAATACTAATCGACCTGTCCGAGCATATTTCCGAAAAAACAACCTTGTTTAATTTACTGAATTTATTCCAAGTTAGGGAATCGCACTGTGTAGAATATAGAGAAGAAAAAACAACTTTTTTTATTATTCATGTGATTTATACATACACACAGTCAATTTTTTTTAGCGTCTTTCATGGAGTTTTAACTGATTAATATGTTGTGACTCATCTCCCATTTCTATTAAACCAGTCCTAATGAATTTAAAACAGGTTAAATTTATACATAAAAAATACGCTACAGTTTAATTCTACAAAATAAACATCCAGGAAGTACTCTCTAGGTAAATGTTCTAATTGTATTAAACTACATAAGAGAAATGCCATATCAGGTAAAATAAATATAATATTTCAACACAGTGCAATAATTAAATTTGTATATTAAAGTATAAGTGGATATTAAGGTCTTTAAAACGCGCGATTTTTTGAGCACGACGGCGAGGCCGGGGTTCTTGAAATAGAGCAAGTGTTTTAAAACCAGTTATCCACGAATACCTTACACTATTTTTTTAAAAGTTTTTGAAACATTTGTTATGGTTATATTTTATTTGACGTTATAAATACGCATGTCAGATCAATAGTTTTTTTTTCTTTAAAATGCCTGACGTGCCTAAATTCGAGGTTAAAGGTTGGTATATCATCTTAGAACTTGGCTACACAGGGTGCCACAGATTCGAGTGCATGCATGGGGATTTCGGAAACCGTAAGAGATAGGAAGTCGGTTAAATTATGGCAAAGTTGCGCATTTAGGTGGCTAACAACATGCCTATTAGAAAGTTGTAAAATTCCTAGTACTTCCGGAGATATCCGGAAAAAACCGGAATTTACTGATTTCGTTTCGATTTTTTCCTGACGTTATTTAAAGAGATATGGAAAAACAAAAGACACTTTTTAAGCTCTGCAAAACAGCGTTGAGAGATTTTTCGTACGACGTTTCGTTTTATTTAAACCATCATCAACTTTCTTTTTTTAAATACGGACCTGGGTTTTTTATTTAATTTTTTTGAACTCCTTATTATCCCAATTACAAAAATGTATAACACTTAATATTTATTTACAAATATGAAACGCCCCTATAAGAAATGATGTGCGTTCTTTGTCCAACTCATTGTCTCTTATGGAAAATATGTTTATTTAACAGAAAAATATTAAGTGTTATACATCATTGTAATTGGGATTATAACTGCTTTTAAAAAACGCAATAAACAATTAGGTGCCGTATTTAAAAAAATAAACGAAACGTCGTACGAAAAATCTCTCAACGCTGTTTTGAAGAGCTTAAAAAGTGGCCATAAGAAAGTGTCTTTTGTTTTTTCATATCTCTTTAAATAACGTCAGAAAAAAATAAAAATGAAATTGGCAAATTTCGGTTTTTTGCAGATATCTCCGGAAGTACTCGTAATTTTACAACTTTCTAATAGATATGTTGTTAGGCACCTAAATGCGCAACTTAGCCATAATTTAACCGACTTCGTATCTCTTACGGTTTCCGAAATCCCCATGGATGCACTCGAATCTGTGGCACCCTGTATAGAGGAGTTTACATTTATTATGAATACTGGATGGCCATGTGAACATAATTGAAAACTAATATGCCCAAAAAGATCTATCAAAACGAATATTTTCGTTATAAAAAAACTGTATGAAACGATAACTTTTATAAAAATCAAATTCCTAAAAAAACTATTTAAACTAAACATTAAAATATTACATATTACCTACACAAAACAGCGATAAACATTTTAAAAATCGTACAAAAAATACCAGTTACTACACAAGCTTCAGTTAAAACAGGAAACCACACGAATATTTTAGAAAACTATCTCTGATCTACGAATTAGAATGATTTTTAGGCTATTAGTGTGCTTGAAAAACTTTTAATAATATACAGGGTCCTGCAGCTCACCTCCCGTCTTAAGTAGCGGATTTATTATTTAATGTAAAATTTTCATATTTTGCAGACGTTACCTTTAACCCACGATGCATTTCAGGAAAATAATTTTGTGACACCCTGTATATCCAAAATTATTTTCCTAAAATGCACCGTGGGTTAAAGGTAACGTCTGCAAAATATGAAAATTTTACATTGAATTATAAATGAGCTACTTAAGACGGGAGGTGAGCTGCAGGACCCTGTATAATTGAAGCTCTAGTGAAAAGTAAAGATATGGATTGTAATAATTGAAGCTCTAGTGAAAAGTAAAGATATGGATTGTAATTTGCCTTATCAACAAAACATCTCTAATCGCTTTTTCCATTGACCATGCATGTAAAATATCTCGCGTGTGTGTGGTAAACCATCGTGAGTTGACAAGTTTTTTTTTATTTCATAGGCTTGCCTCTAGCAGGTAAAAATAGTACTCTAGTGAGACTTCCGGCGAAGGACTCTTAATTAGTTAAACAAGATATCTTTTAAATGCAATTTTCGCAAAAATATTTAGTAGGTATAGTTGGAAAAAATTATCTTATATTTATAAACATAATACTATCATCTCCTATTTATTATTTTTTTAATTATTGTGAAAAAAGAGCGTGTTTAAGCATTTTGAACTTTAAATCATGACTCGTATTTCTTGAAATAGGTAACTGGTGTGTAGGTGTGTCGACCTGCTAAAAGATTATACCTTTGATCAATGTTTCGCGTTTTTTTTTTTTTTTTTTGTACGAAGTTGTTAATAAAGTTAAAAAGTAAATTTGTCAATTATTGTCTGGCCTTTCTCTAAGTAATTAAGCTCTATTACTCTACTAGAATCTTAAAAAAGTAACGAGGAAACTAGTCCAGCAGAACACGAAACTTTTTAGGGCTTTGAGAATTTCAACTAAGAGCTACTTCTCTCGACGATCTTAATTTTAGGGTTGCGTACGAAGGGCAGAAATAAAGGGTTTTTAAAACATCTTTTCATAAATCTCATAATCACTTAACTTTATTAAAATAATGGTACCTATTCAATGATTGCTTATATTCACTTTGGGTGATTTTCACAATTTCGGTCGACATGAGTTTTTCGACAATTTATTAAAGTGCAAACCAAGATTTTTTGTTATAATACCTTTTACTGTCATTTTTTACAATAGTGCGCTTTTGGTGATGCTGTAAAAGTGTAAGTGTACCCCGGTTAGAGTTATTCAGTTAGAAAGTTTTTAATACGCATCTTAGATTTGATTATTTTAACATAAAAGTTAATGGTTGTTTTTCAAAATACTCATTTTATTAAGAAGCAAACGCAAAAAATCGTTAACTGAACTTATTCTATTCATTAGCAAGCGCGAGAGGAAGCGTCAGCTAAAATTGTGACGCTTCATAAAGCAAACCATTGTCTCTTTCGTTACAGTTGGACCCACCTAAAATATTATGTCTAGTAAAAAGGCCTTTTTATTGAGATATCAGGTTTTGTTTATATTTTACGAATTCTCGTTAACGTGTACTTAGGTTTAATCAGAGTTAATTTACATATACGGGAAAAGGTTACGATATACACACGACTTTAGCCGATGCTGGGTTTAAAGACGCTAGGAAGGGTAAGTGACAGGGATAAGTTGGCGATATTGGTAACAGCCAAGGGTGGTAAACTTATTACCCTTGGGTAACAGCGCCGAGTCACTATACTTTTGTCAGCTGATGATCAGAACAGTGGCGGCGTCTTGAATTTGTGCTTGTGCTTTTCGTTTTGTATTATTTTAGAAGTTATATTTGTAAAAGTTTTTTGTTTATTTTTTAAACTTAAAGTTATAGAAGTTGCAACTTAATAATAATGAACAAGTGTTGTATAAACGGTTGTTCTAATAATATTATAAACTCTCTGGCATTGGTGTTGACACTTATTAATAAGATGGCTAAAAAGGTACTTAATGACGTCAAAAAATGGCCGCCAATATGCCGGCTTTGTCGTAACCCTTTCAGATAATTTACTCTGAGTTTGGCCTGTTATTGTTAACGGTAGTTTATGCTACGATGCCGGTATTGAATGTTTTATTGTTTGGAGTTCAATTTTTATGTATTTTAAATTCATTAGATTATTTGTATAAAGTAATGATTTACATACAAGTCATAGTTTGTCCTAAAACGATTTGTTGACTTTAAAGACACACTGTTTATTTTGTTTCACAAAAAATGCTGACGACGTAGTTTTTATAAATCGTTTGTGTACCAACTTGTAATTATGACCTCCTAACCTTTGATTGATTTTTGCTATAAAAAGTTTAGTTACTATACTAATTAATGACCATAAAAGATTTTACCAGTTTCGAATTAAATCAAACTTTTTTTTTTAATATCTACGAATTTGGTAAATGTATTTAGGTGAAAGATATAGTGATGGAAAGTGGTTTTTAAATGTTCTTTACGCAATGTTTGCAACCTATTTTAATTTCTAATGTTATTTCCTACACCTACAATCTTTCATATTTCCTAAATTGTACCTATATCGATAAATAATTTAAAATTTCATTATTTTATTTTCCCCTCCTTTAAGTTGGTATCCTTGGACCAATATTATTTGGAATTTCTAAAATGATCTTCGCCCATTTTGATGGTGGGTTAGTTCTGGTTAACTTACAGTTTTGATGACACAAGCCTTGTTTCTAGACATCTTTTACAGTCTAATTTAGAAATATTTTGAAATAGCAAGAAACAGCTTTTACCATAGAGAATAATTGTTTTTTACACAAAAGTATTGTTATTTGATAAGACAAAACCAATTTTATTCAGAACTAAACAAACCATTGGATGTTTAAAGTTTTTAAGATTTTGTAAAGATAAAAAAAAGTTTCAGAATGTAACTAGGGAAAGAACTGGGGATTGCAATCCCGGGATTGCGATCCCGAAAAACTCGGGATGGCGGACAAGAAATAATCTATGCCTCTGCTGTAACGAATTTTTGAAATATGAGTGGAGTTAAGAAAAAATAGTATCTAAACATAACCGATTTTAGGGTGACTTTCACTCAAGGAAATATTAAAAACTAAATCCAAATTTAAAAAACTATTACAGCAGAAGCCTAGATTTAAGTGTTGGCTTTCATATAGTTTTTGAAAATTATCGATAACTTATAACGTTTTTAAGAAAAACATTATGCCCCGAACCCCAAATTGGATCCAATTTTCGCGGCGCTAATGGACTCTTAAATCTGATACCAGAATAATTCATAATTCATTACTTACTCTATTAAATTTAATAGTTTATTTTTACTGCATAAATGTTATTTGTTGTTTTGTTAAGTTTAGAAGTAAGTTTCATTTTGTTTTCGCTTTTTTAATTAAATTTTTCAAAAAAAAACGGTATTTTATTTTGTTAAAATATTTCGGGATTTTCGGGATCAATCCCGGGATTCAATCTCTCCATCCCGAAATCCCGGGATCCAGAAAACCCTCCGGGATTGCAATCCCTAGAAAGAACTTATCAATTTTTTTGCTGTTACGATATTATATTACAGACTTTATAACTTTAAATAAAATATTTATTTCGGACCAGAAATATCTCAGTATGTTTTCGTTGGGATTAATCGCCTTAAAATTTTTTTGAAAATTGTACCACTTCGGTTCAGCGAGCTGAACCAAAACAAACTGAAACCTGAATCCGCCACAAAACTATAGAACATTTACTATCAATGTCTCTTGTATAATAATATAATTTGGTTGGTTTTGTTTAAATTAAAATGTAGCTGTTCTAACTTTATTTTATTTTGTTAATTAAATTTCTTATGCGCGAAAAACTTCGACATTCTTAATTTCATATTTTCCGATAAATCGCTAATTTTCTTGCCGATACGATATGATACCGATAAATCGGCAGCCTCTGCCGATATACCTAAATCCATATCGGTATCGGTTCATAACTTTATTTATTCCGGACATCGCTAAACTTTAAACCTATTAGTAGCGACAGAACCATATAGTTTGGAAGATTTTTGTTAAAGAAAAAATGGTAAAACCATTTCATTGTATGACTTTATTTCATTTTATGTTAACGTGTTAATTGGTTACTCATTTTAAAAAATTGGATTAAGTGTAAAATACGAAAAATATCAAACCTAGTGTTATAAAAAATCACTTTTTGGCAAAGAGCTATGTGTCTGCTTTTAAAAAAACATTTAAGGACACCCGCTGGTACCTTTTTGCTAAAAAGTTTTATTATTGATTCAATGGTTTTTGGGCTATTAGGCCGGCGTCGATTGTCTGGTTGAGCGGGTTAAGTACATTTAAAAAGTAATTTCTTCGCTTAAATAAATATTACTTCTACTTTCATAAAATGGAATGGATTGATAACAGTTTGCTTAAGAATTACATTGGAGTCTCGTTAATCCGGCACGTCCAGTAGTCCGGAACCTAACTGCTCTTCGCCCGCGCTTACCCTTCCTCGCTTCCTATGCGCCCTTGCGCTCTTTCTTCAGGAGCGTAATTAGTTAAGTAAGATAATTAGTTGTCTGTCCTATAGAAATATACTTGTAAGAAATACATAATATATCCTTTTTACTATATAGTTTTATTGTTATTAATTTAAATTTTCCTATTTACCTCCTGGTTTTTAATAGTGCCGGAATAGTGAGACGCTACTGTACTTATTTTTGTGTCACAAATAATTCTGTTTTTTTCTACACGTTGTTGTACAAATGATAAATAAGTCATGAATTTGTTACAAATTCTCTGTCATGTCTGTTTTTTGAAAGGAGATATTATTGTGTGTCTTGTTTGCTAAAACAGTGATGTATTTTCAGACAAAAGCGTGCTCTATGGAAGTACTCAACGGATAGAGCGGCAATAGCCTCCAGATGGACTTGGGTTCAGTCTCAGATTTCGGACCTCGAATACCGTATTAGGCAGCACACAGAGTTGCACAAGCAAATACGGGCAGCGAAGGGTGCAGTTCAGCTAGGTGATGTCGTAATTCGTCCACAACCAGTTCAGTCTCAATCTGAAATTGCGGGACACCATGGTAAGTGATTTTAAATCGTCTGTAAAAGTTGGCTTATTTTGCACATACTTATGTAAATGTGCCCTTAATCATATTTAGCGGAAAATTTTCCTAATTTACCTGTATTGATTACAGGAAAAATTTGAGTGTAACAGATTTGGGCACAGATTATTATGGTCTATTTTAGGTCACCTTGTACCATTTTAGTGACTGATCTGAGCACAAACCTGTGTTTAGAGGGGTGTTTATAAATATTCCTAATAAGTAAATGGCAGCCACAGTTATAGATATTTTCGTTATAAGTCCGGAAAATGAACTTTTACAGAATAAGTGAGATGTTTATGGAGGAGTCGACGAGCAGAGGCTGGAGTTTTGAAATGAATACTGTAGGTTTTTGGACGAATAATGTACAATATTTTATTTTATACTGTACTGTCAAATTTTGTGTTTTGAAATAATAACGTATTTTTAACCTGCTTCATATATAATAAGTAATTGTTTGCTTTGGAAACGGATTTTAAGATTTTTGTTTATTGGTGGAAATATTGTCAGTACTGACATCAAATTTAAATTTGACGGAAAGATTGCATTGATATATCCAGGAAACGCAACTGTCCTGTTTTTATTTATTTATTTATTTGTTATCTCTGTAGCGCTTAACAAACCTCGCTACCTCCATAAACAAAATGGATAGTAAAGTTAAGACCCTCTTACTCTAAAGAAGATATACATTATGTAAGAAAAAATATATATTACGCCCACCCTAAGTTGTTGCCAGCTTTGCCAAAATTACTTTTGGACGTTCATGAAGCTTTGAAGAAACTAAATCCAAAAACTTCCAGAAAGAATTTTTTTTGGTATTTAGCTATAATAAAGAAAACATTATAATTTTTTTATGTAAAACTAATTTAGATTTTTTGTGTAAATCAAAAATCATTTACGTAGCTGAAGCTTTTTCATATTGCACAGAATACTTTAAACAGTTATTCTTAGTTCATGATTTTTTAAATGTCTGCTAAACGGTAAGAGTGAAAAAATATAAAAATTGTTTGTCAAAAATTAAATGTCTTTGTGCAGCATATAGCTTTCCATTATCATTACAAGAAATTGTAGTCAGTTTCGAAGTTGCTATTCATAACGCAGTAACTTAAGTTTGGCTTTATGTACAAATTAGAATGTGCTCCATTTGACCCATGCATGCTTTCGAAAAATTCAAGAACTTGGACTTAGCTAAGAATACAAAAATAAAAATTCTTATATAGGGAGATGGATTAGAAATTGTTTTGGTTTTAACAGTCGCATATATTGGAATTCTGCGTTCCCAATTACGCATAAGATTCGCGCCCAGATATTGTTCTTCTTGATAAACGTATAATAACTCTATATATGTAATAAAGTTCTTCGGCCCAGCCGAAACTAACATCAGGATAAAGAAATACCAACCAGATTTCAAGATCTTCTTGGCGAACTTCGGATTCTCCATCGGGAGTATAATGTGCGACAGATTATCCTGATTACCGGCGTTTTAGGGGGAATGGAGGATAATGTGTTAAGGGAGCTGAGGTTGTATTCCCGCCTGTCAACATTCACCTGAACAACTGGTAATGAAAATGCAGAAACTTGTTGTCCTTGGTTCCCTTCGTTTACTGCGGTAAATGAATTTGACCAAAGATCATTGACCGTGCAGACACAAGAAGTGGTCTTCAATATGGATGGCCTTCTGCATGACGTCCTGTGGGGTCGAAGCCAATGGGATACATAGGTGTCGGATCTTTTTGTAGATAATAGTAATCTAAACTTGATTATGTTAAAATAGTTTTACATTAATAGTCTTATCGAAACTAGGAAAAGTAATATTAGTGGGTTTGTTCTTCAAGAATATAGTAAATTTTCATATGTATCTTCATATAATTTTAGTAAAATGTCTTATTTTTAAATCCATTTGCCATTATTTGTTATTAAAAGCGTTTCATAATTATAGACGGTCCGTGGCAACTAAAAAATCGGTTAATATTATGTATCAATTATTTATGTATGAAATACCCGGCAAGTCTTGTGACCAGTTAGGTTATATTGCTCTGTGTACCTGCTTATTGTGGCCAGATAGATATGGCCAAAAAATGTATATCTTACCCCACTCATTATGTTACTAATGATAATTAAAAAAATAATAATAAAACCAGCTGTAAATTTTTTTCGGGTTGTTTTGGTTAAATCAGTACTGTTTAATTTTATTAGAACAATATCATCTAAAGATATTTATATATTTTTTATAGACTATGGCATTTCACCTTTGGAACCCGGGAGTAGTTGTACTACCGTCAATGGGTATTTGGGACAGTTACCGGGATCTTCTGGCACGAAAACAGGAGAAAATGATACAGACTGTCAAAGATGTGCCAGAACGAGGCCATTGGTCAATTTTAGAAAACGGCGATTATTACAAGTACGTATATCATACTACAATTATTAAAATTAAAATAATAATTCAGAGAGCGTTTTCATAGTTAAGAAATTAACATTCATTAAAAAATCTTATAGGTCGCTGGACTTCATGCAATCTCGAAAAAAGCAGCGCGCCCAAGCACTGTTCGATGTAGCTGTGTACCATCACGGGCACCATGTGCTTTATGTACAGGACGAGTGGATCCTACACATCCTCGAGATCCTCCTGAAACTCTTGGTAGAGCAGAGAAGGTGGCATTGCTGGATCCTGGGTTTCACCCAGTTTTATCGCTGCCGGAGGGTGAGTTCTTTTGTCTTGATTAATTATGAAACCTTGGCGGACACCCTAAAATTGTAGAACACTTAAAAAAAGCCATTTGAAAAGACAGGTAATAAAAAATGCAATATTGTGTTAATTTCAGATACTTCTCAAACCTTACACCTAGAAGCCATTATGAAAATGCATGAATGGCAACAGAGAAGTTTGAAAATGAAGACCATGAAGGTGCTTCACAAGCCAGAACGGATGGAGCAGAGAGCTTTAGAACATCGAACGAAAAAGTTAGAACACCGGAAAAAGTACGGGCGGCTAAAGGCTAGTACGGTTTCGGCACTATCAGAAAGTAAGTTGGTTTCTTATAACAGTTTACAAATTAATACTATTTAGAATGTATTGAGTAGAATATTAAAAGTACAATGAAACCTGTTTATGTACATACCTTGAAGCTTGATTTCCAGTTTCATTAATTTGTGAGTTTTTAGGATAGTTTTTACATAAAAAATGTTTATTAAATTATTTAATTTTATTTATATAAAAATGACAATTTTCCAATGAAAAATATTTCTAAAATTAAAATTTAAAACAAATTTAAAGCAAGCAATTCAATTACAAAAGACAAGCATTATTTGGCAACCGACAGTGAGCCCACAGGAATATATCAACCAACCAGTCTCGGGGTTATACAGACTTGTAGAAGAAACAAGACCAATGGGAGGGAGGATTGGTATAAAAAAATATGGGAGATTAGGCACAAAAATCCCAAGAGGCTGCGCTGCCTCCGGTAGTAAATCTAAACGGCTCCCAGAAAAGAAGTAGAAGAAAGCAAGCAATTGGATTATATACATAAACGGATTTTTTTTTCAAAAAATAGCCCAGTTTTTAAAGCATATCAAAATTTAATAAGAAACACTTTGTATCTTAAAGTAAATAAAGTTAGCGGGAACAATTTAATAAAATTTCAAGCTTAAAAATACATAATCAAGTTTCATGTATTTTTTATAGGTTTGTCAGTACTACCTAAAATACCTAAAAGTATAAAAATTTCGCTTTCGTGAATTTAAACTTTCCAGAGTCTTGTACCAAAGTGTTACCTTATTGATTACATTTCTTATCTTACACATAATTTGCTAATTTGTCTTAGAGAACCCATTAACTTTAGCTAAATTTAAGTTCACAGGAAGTAAGATGTACCATACAAATAGCAGTACTGTTTTTGACTAAAATATTTGTACATAGCTTTTACTTGATGTTACATCATATTTAACCTGTTTTTTTGTTCTAGTAACTGTGTTAGCATATATCTTTTTTCTACATAATATCTTGTTAATTGATTTAAGTTCTTTTTTCGTTTCATTTTAATATATTTTTTTAGAAATCAAAAAGAAACTTAGAGGTAGAAAAGTGGGTCGCCCGGCTGGCATAAGTAAGTTTAAAAAGCGGCAGAGTCAGCCTACTTTAAGTCAGCACCTACAGAACATGGACATGGCTGGATCGGAGGACGCGGAAGTAGAGGCGATCGCTAGTGGCTCTCAAACGCCGATTAGTGGGATTCAGACCAGATCGACAACTTTTGATTCGCCTGGAGGATCGCCATTACTTCAAATGCAGGTATGCTGTTTGGACTTTTACCACTGCAACAGAAATGCAAAAAATGGTGGAAACAATATTTTAATGTTTTTTTTAATGTTACTCTTTCCAGTATTAATTTTCTTTTTGGAAGCAAACTTGTATTTATATTTGTTTTCCAGCAACTACTTAGTGATAACCAAGCGCATTTATTTAAAAGGGTAAATATTTAGGCCATCGAAATTATCCTCCATATTAACTAAAAAGATTTAAGAGCATTGCCCATATTGCAAAGACTGACTCTGTTCTGGGGAGATTATAACATTATTTTTAAATTGGAAGAACCTATATTGTGAAATTAGATTTAGAAAGAATAATTCTAGCAGATCCAAAAAGAAATATATGTTTAATAAATAATGGCTTAGCACACATTATTTATTAAACTTCCCAAAAAAAAATTTAAACCCTTCAATACCTTTTAATAAGATATATGATTGTTAAGTTTGTAAAGCATCCCATTGTCCCAAATACTCTCAAAAGCTTTTTATATGTCTAAAAAATGCAGCGGAAGATCTATTTTTTTTAAGGTGTTTGTACAGTTGATGTGATTACTGCTAAAGGATGAATGGTGGATACTGTATTTTTAAAGTCAAATTGATAACATAGTATTTTATATTTTAATTAAGGATTTATGCTGTTTTTTATTATTTCTTCAACATATTTTGCTATTGCTCAGAGGAGAGTAATTGGATGATAAGTGGAGGCTTCAGTAAGGTCTGCAATTGATTTGAAAATGGTTTTGATATTTCTATCTTTTTATTCTTAAGAAAGTATAGATGAAGATTAAATAACTGCAGTGAGGATAGTTCCATCCAAGTTACAAATAAATTTTCTAGGTATATTATAAAAACCTGGTGATGTATGTGGTCTTTTGTTAGAGCCTCAAAGTACTCATTTCCTTCAATAAGAGAAGCATTTTGAAAGTTGGGTGTTTTATTAAAATAGTTTGAACTCCATAGATCAACGTCTATTCGGTAGTCTGCATCAAACATTGTCTTCTCCAATTTTATAGGTTTGACTGACTGAATTGAACTGAAATATTTACCGGAAAGGTTTGCCTTATTTTGGTCTTTATTATAGCTGCTTCTCTCATCAATTAGGTGAATCACTAATTTGTTGCTTTTATAAACTTGTTGCCAGTAGTTTTTTCCATGTACCATTTGCCTATCATGACATGCTTTCAAATATTTTAAGGATCTGTACTGTTCAATTAGGTTATGAATATCTTTCAAATTGTTAAATTGGTTTTTAATTTGCTGGCCTCCTGTGTTTTTGAATTGCCTGTAAAGTTGTTTTTCCTTTTAATTAGATGTGTATGTGAATAGAATCTTACCTTAAATTTAGTTCTTAGATTGCTTTAAACAAATTTACTAAGTAATATATACATTATTTTTTTTATTAATTTTAGTCAATATCAGGGTACAAACAGAATAATCGAAATAACAGAACTGATTCATATGATATTGATAATATTGTGATACCATACAGCGTGGCAGCATCTACGCGAGTGGAAAAGCTACAGTACAAGGAAATATTAACACCAAAGTAAGTTACGATCAAAATTAGATTTATGTCCGTAAGTAGTCTTAAATTTTATATTGATAATGAGATAAGTAAACAAATTTTCATTTCAGGTGGAGAATAGCAGAGGCGGAAATTCCTATAAAATCTGAGACTAAAAATAACGGAATTGTAGGTGATTTGGGTGAAGACAGCGACGTAAGTATTTACTGATTATGTGATCTAAAAAAAGAAATACACAGTGAAATATTTCAGATTCTTACATAACTATTTTCCAAGAATAATAAAAGTTCATTTGCTTGTCAAATTTAACATATTGTTTAAATAAAGCTTACCACTACATGTCGCATATTTAGATAAAAGTGACGGTCTGAACTTAACGGTTATACTGAATTTCAAAAAATTTCATTAGTAATTATATACCCTAAAAAATTATTTAAACTCGCTATTTTTTTGCCTGGGATAATGAAAATGTTTCGGTTTGTTGCCTAGACTGCTATGGACATTCTGGCAAGTTACGTTGATGATATTAGTGGTTCTATAAATAGATTTAAAAAAATAAATAAAAAAGAATAACAAAACAATCGTTTTACTAAAGTAAAAAAAAAATAAAATAAAAAAGAACAACAAAACAATTGTTTTACTAAAGTTACCAGGCTCAAAATCAAATTTGCAATGAACATTAATTAAATCAATGTTTTGTAATTTGGTATTAATATGAGTGATGTATTCTGTTATAAATTTCTTAGGGTACGAATGATATTATCTAATAATAATCATGAGATAAAAGTTTTGTATTCTTTATATTTTCAGGTTGAGGACTTCTCAGATGAGGCTATGATCGCGCGGCACAACCGCTGCGAACACGACGAGAAAAAGCGCTTCCTTAGCTACATGAAATTTCCCCTGGTTCTTGGTCGCCAGCGCTCCCATAAACGCCAAGACAGCCTGGCCGAGTCGTCAGGGGCTAATACTCCCGACCCACCTAGTCCACGTCCTGAAGGCGCAAAATACGGTGTTGAAGGAACTGCTGCTCTAATGGGATCCCCGCCACCCACGCCTGGAGCGGCAGCCGAGGAACCGTTGCCGTCTGTAGCATTATTGCGCAGGCGCACGGTTTCGCAGTCGCGCTTCAGGGAGGTCAAGGACGAGGGACCACTAGTGGATTATGTAGAAGTAGGTGTAATAAAATTAAACTTAAAAAAAGGTTATGTTAGTACACTTTGTTCGTTTTGTAAATTATCAATAATTTAAGAAACAAGTAGACTAACTGGGTCTATGTAGGTATGTAGTATGTATACTAAACACAATGCTTGTTTTTATATTAAGTTGATTTAATTACCACAAACATGTGCGATCTAAAGCGCACAGAGTCCTTATGCAGTTTTTAGTTGGTTTAAAGACTTTATGTTGAACAAGTTATACCATACTATGGCCCTATTTGTGGCTTTGCCACAAATAGGGCCCTTTTGTGTATTTTTTCCATAGTATTTAAACGGAAACTTAAGAAAATTATTTGAACTACAACAAAAGAAATTGTCATACTTTTTTTGATATATATCAATAAAAAGGAATTTATATTTATTTTTGTTAACAATAGAATACATTTTATTAAATGTTTCACGTTTATGGTTAAATCAGTATTAGAATGAAAATTTGGTGCCCTTTAAAAAAGAAACATAAAAAGTAGCTAAAAAGATTTTATTTTTACTGGTGGCCGCTTTTGTTTTTTATATGGACTATTTTTACAGACATGTGCGGGAAGTGGCACATTATAGCAGTTCAAACCAAACCTTTTTGGCTACTTTTTATATTTTTTTCCTTTCAAGGAGAACCGAATTTTCATTTTAATACTGATCCAACTATACCAATATGTATAAGAAGTAGTGATAAACGCTGGACTTTGAAAGAATATTGGATATTCGTGTTTTGGTAATTCGATATTTATTATTTAACCTTTTTTATTTTTAAATATAAATTGCAGATTTCTAGTATGAATTACATTAATTATGTTACTAAAAATGCATATAAAATAGATTTATCAAAATGTATCAAAAAAGGGTTCCCTCAAGAAATTGGCAATTTTATGTCATATTTAATTTGGTTTTTAATTCATATAATTTTCTGAAGTGAACAAAATATTGACTTTTTGTTTTGACATTTTAGGTTTTTACTGTCACCTCTTTTTTTTTAATTATTATTTAGATTGCTAAGTTTTATGAGTTAAATTAATTATGTTGTTACTAAGGGAAAAAGTACACAAGATGGCTATATCACTTTTTTTTTAATATGAGAAAAGCCAAAAATTTGGTCCTGTTCAGTTCTTGTATGACTTTGCATCCTCTGGAAATATATGTTTTGATCTATGTGTTTTTCTTAGCAACCACCGTATGAGCCACGAATCTTTCCTTTGCCTGACGCGGAATATGAGTGTATGGTCCAGGAAATGCCCGACGCCCCTAGGGAGGTGCAGACCAACTATAGGGCGCAGGATACTGGTGATGACGCTCCTGTCAAGGCTGAGGCTGACTCTGCAGATAGTGAATCTACAGAATCTGCTATAGGTAAAATTCTTTTTTTTTGGACAATTAGAAGTTAAAAAAAAATAAAATCCTAAATTTATTGGTTTAGATTTAGATAAACTGTTTTTAATTTTTTTAAGCAAACTTTGCGGCGGCGAAGGTTTAATGGTGGAAATTGGGGTTAGCCCATGTGTCAAAGTTTTCCAACCCTAGTTGAAAGTGGCCAAGTTTTAAATTTCATATCTCGGTTACTACACATATTTTAACCAGGCATCGTTTTAAAGCGCGTAAAATAAACTTTCTTTTTCATGCCATATAATAATAATAATAATAATAATAATAAGTACTAGAAGAAAACAAAAACGCTGAGTGTAGCCAAATTTGAAAATTTATATCTTGCTTACTACAAATCCTAAAGACTTTTACCAGAAATCCTTTGAAAGGACATGATACCAGCTTTTTTTCGTAAAGCAATACCGATACCTAAATTTATGTGAAAAAAGTAATGAGGCAAAATTAAAAGAAAAAAATGCGTTTTTTTCGGTTTGCTTTGTTTCGTTTTTTTAATATACTTTTGTAAAAAATTTTTTTGGGTTGCTTTGGAAGGTAATATTTAGATGGGAAATTAATTTTAAACACAACTTTTGTGTAAAAGTCTATTAACAAAAAGTGCATAGAATTTGAGTTAAAATTAAAAAACTGCAAACAGGATAAATTCACCCCTATCTGAAAAATGCACCCCTTTAAATGATAGCACTTCACGGTTTTTTCATATTTTAGGGTCGATTGAACACATGAAACATTAAAACCCCTTTAATGTTGTAGTTCCTTTCTAAAGTACTTAGTCAATAACCTAATAAAATGATTTATTTTTAACTGGTAGTCTGGGGATATGATATGACTGATTATTATATATTATGTATTCATTAAATTATGTCTCTCGAACAGGGTCTATTTAGGTGAACTTGCCCCCATACTCATTTCTAAGTTAAATCCTCACATAAAGCTGAGAATTAAAAAAAGTCTTGCTTCCATTAGAAATATTTTTAAGATTCCCACATTCTTGTTCTTACATAGTGTTTAGATTGACTGGAATCGCATTGGGGCTTTCTCCTGTTCTCATTTACATAAGTCACTTATCTATGTCACTGTCTTTGCATATTGCAACATGTTAATTTTGTCATAAAAAAAATCCTTAGGACTAATATCACTTAAAATGATGTACACTGAATGACTAGAAAACGCATTAAATAATTTAACTGGTGCCATTTAAATTAGCATGCCTAATAGGGCTTTGGAGAATGCCAACTTTTTAAATAACACTTTTAGATCCAGCGTTGCTTAAATTGCCTGTTTAACTATGCCTTTATGTTTAACAAAATCTGCATGACCAAAATCCGATAATTCCTAATTTTAATTTGCAAATCGCACCCCCCAAAAAAGCTTATTAAATATGGAGCTAAAGAAAAATATGAATTATTTTTAAATTTTCCTTTAATTGCCTTACTACACAAATTTTAGATTGATTTCTTGTGTTCATGTAATTTATTGAAGTAAAACATTTGGTTACGTTTGGTTTGTAATAAATTTTAAAATTTTTGGACACCTAAAAAGAGGATGAATGATATGTTGATTTAGATCTGCAGTATAAAAGCCTGTATCATTGGCGGCTTGTGGCAATAAGAACAGGTGAATCAATTTAATTAGCCCCCTTCCCCAACTTCAGCAGAAGTGCCTAGCACCAAATTTTATTTTGGATAATTTTACCTATAGAACAGATTTTACAGGAAAATAAAATTTTTGTAGCTATCTACAAAGGTCTGGACTCAAATGATATCGCTGGCAATAAAAAAATGGGTCTTTCTTTTTTAGGTAACGTCTAGATCGGCGACCGTTTTGAAAATACTGGGTACACAACTATAACTAGATATTTAAATTATATCTCGAATTAATAAAAATATATTAAAAACAGACAAACACGAACTATAAAACTAAAATAATATTTAAACCGCGTTCATTTTCTTTACTTACGTCTAGCATCGGCTTTTCGCCACTAAAAAATCTTTTTTATCATTTTTAGTCCATCTTAAAAATTATGTTTTTATAAGAAAACTTACCGTATCTTGGACGGAAGAATGTAAATCAACGAATTCTTGGATAGAAATAAACAAACATTGTTTGGCATAAATATATTCAGGGGGCAAGGCGGGATAGTTCTTGTAAACACACTGAATGGCAACATTGATTAAACACACTAAATAACATCACTCTGGAAATAATAAATTTTTCATGGCATTGCACCATATCACATTTTTATAAATCGATGATTCTTTATTTTTAAAAAATATTTTTAAAGCCACAAACCCATTTTTGTTTATTATCTGAAGTGACAGAAAAGATATGTCATTCACTTTAGATGCTCAATTCGATTGCTGTTGAAGTCAGTTACAAAACGTGTTATTGAATAATACAACCTACTAGAAACAAATAAAATGACATCGAAGTGCCGTACAACACCTGATTTAATATAATTTTTTATTAAACGATTACAGCAGCTGTCCAAATAAACCATGTTGCCGGTGCAATCGGATCTTGGAATGACAGTTCCAATAAATGTTTATATTTAAATCAATGTTGCTTATATAAACACAAAAACCAACATTTTAAAATAATTTTATTACATTTTCAAGATAATTTCCTGATTTTGATTTTTGAGATCTGGCAATTTGTTTACGTTTTTCAAAACAAAAACAAACAGATCACTATACCAAACACCCTGCCTACAAACTGGCGTTGCATTAATTCTAGTCCTTGAGTTCATTGATGAAAACTCATTTTTGTTTAGTTCTATTATCGAAAAACAACAACAAATAAAAATTTTAATATTAATATGTTATAACCACCTAATCTATACCCAACCTCGCAACCACTTGACCCGAACACTACTTAAAAACAGCTAGTGATAACCTAATTCATATACGAATCTTGTTTTCGAGTGGTGTCAATTAACATGGTATCCGCATAAACGTGTATGTAAAATGCCGACAAAATACCGCGTTTCCATGGCAACCACCGTAGTAAACAAGTTCATCATTATTTTAACACTTTAAATTAAACTCTTATTTAGCGTAGGTTTTAAGTATGTGACGCGTTGTACACATCCAAAGAGGTATTTATAAATGTAACATTGTGTTTCCAAATTTGAGAAAACAAATTATTATTCTATTCTAACGTGCGCGACGTGTAGACTCAAAGCGACATGGATATAAATACTTCGTATTTTGACAATGTTGCCGCGTTTTGAGGGAGGTACAATAACTATTCTGAGCGACTAAACAACTTAATATTATTTTATGATAATTCGTTTATGATTTAGGTTAATATACTGTATTTTATCAATTTAAAACAGTATCATGAGTTAAGAAAATTTAAGGTTAACCATTGGCTTACTTGATGTATTAAGCGAGCTGCCAGTGCCCTGTATGGGGTATTGATATATCCCTTATTTACTTTTCACAGCAGTTGGCCTGCTTCAAGTAAGAGAAAAGGACCATTAGACACTACTTATAAGGAATGAATTTTTATGTTATGGGCAATCTGAAAAACGCTTTTCTATAATAAAGATAGTTTTATTTAGTTTTTTTTTCCTAGGTGAAGATGCTATGATCGACGAAGAGGAGACGATGATGGAGGATGAGGATGAAGAGGAGGAAGATCCAAACGACCCGGAATGGACAGATGCGGAAAAATCGGGGCACCGAGAGAGGCACCATCGGAGGTAGACCAGAGGCGGGAGGTTAGTATATCCAGAAAAATAGGTATTACATGACTAAATAAAGCCATATTATTTTGATTCTTTCAGGTATTAACACCGCCCACCGTTTTGTACAGAATTTTTTTTGATCAGTTGGCAGAGTAGAACCTAGAAGTTTTTTAATATTTAGTTCGTTTCTCTAAATTTTATTAAACTTTTTTGTTAAATTAATTATACTTTAGTGTATACAGTATGTAGTATCTCATTAGGAATAATCGACTGAAATGGCAAAATTTTGGTAAGTTTTAAGAAGTCTGTTGGTACTACTTTAAATGTTATATATCTGTTGTTAACTAGCCAAAAGTTAGCTAGTTCGGTCGATTGGTTAAGGTAGCCTTATTAAAAAGGCTATAATTTTTTTGTATTATCTGTTATTGTGACCAGCAAGTCTGTGATTAACACTTAAGTTATCTAGTTTAAAAAATAGTTGTGCTTTAGATAAGTACAAAAGAGGTCAACTAGCTATTATCCTGTTGATATAAAACACACTTTTTATTTGATAATTACATTTTAAAGCTGCTGGCTAATTACATTATATTTTTTTAATGCTGAAACAATAAATTATTCTCTTTAGTTACCAACCCCATTATTAATGCATGACAATTTTCCTTTTTTAATTAAAACTATATTTTTTTACACAATTATTACAGCCCAAATTATATTATTAGTTATGCCCCACTCCGTTTAATTTCATTTTAAAATTAAGTTAAATCTATAAGTGATATTTTTTAATTTCTTTAGGTTGGAAATGGAGTTATTTCAGTTAATATTATAACCTACCAGCGCTACGCGCACTTATGCAGTACGATGATTTCTGACTAATCCTATTCTAATATTTAATAAAAGAACTTTTCTTTTTCTACAATTCTTCTATCCGACCAATACTTATATTGTTATAAGCGATTAAAACAAAAAAAATACGTTTTTTTATACACATTATTTATAGAGGTTTCCAGCAAAAACTTACCTGCCACCTCGTACATTTAACCATAACCATATAAGACTTGGTCTAAACGATTATAATTTCCTTTAAAAAAAGTATTGTTTTTCTGCATATCTCGCGTATTAGGTATATCGTGGAAATATACGTGTATACCTACATTTAATATCATTGTTAATTTAATGGTACAACTCTGCTTTATTTCAACGACCGAATTTTACAGCTTATTGTTTCTGAGATCCCGGTATTAAATATTTCTTTTAGGATAAAGGCCCGGTTTAAAAATTTTCTTCAGAGTTTAAATAAACACATCGACACTTTTGTAATTTCCTGTTAAAGAAAATTAAAATTATTTTTATGTGCTGACAAGTATAAAAGATTTTTTTTTGTTAAAACGCTGTATATTTGTGTAAAAATCAAGTAATGTTTAACATTGCCTAATATATCAATTAGCCTTTTTCCTCTGAAGACTTAAAAAAGATCCGCTAAGGGCAGCACCGGTTGGGGGGTACAAATGATTTGAATTCTATATTGAGAACAACGTAAAACGAATTGAATTAAAATGGGATTAACCGAAGATGATGTACTTTTTTCTTTGCTTTTTTCAGTGCAATGCACTAATGGCTCTTTATATATCACGTTTGTCCAGCAGCACGAAAGTCCCGTGTTCGATTCCACCATGACTCGAAGAACTTTTTTTATTAAAAACAGAAGTGCCCACTTCTGTTTTTAATGAAAAAAGTTTTTGGATTCATTGTAGATTCGAACTTGTGACGTTACTTATCAAATGTGATACCTACTTAGCTCTTGAGGTATTCAAAATGCAAAGGTCCATGAATTTGCAGGCTTTTATGAATCGCTAACCTTTCAACCAAGACATTTTTATTACCTGACACGGGTAAACCACAACGTGCAAAGCATCGTTTTAAGTCCCGGAACAGATTATCTTGTGTTTTTGAAAATTTTAATTTTGCCCCAGGTACATTATCTTCAGGTAATCACATTTTAATTCAGTATGTTTTCATTGTTGTCAATATAAAATTCAAATCATTTGTACCCCCCACCGGTGCTGCCACTAGCGGATCTTTTTTAAGTCTTCAGAGGAAAAAGGCTAATTGAATATATCCAGAATATCCTAATCTGGGATAAGGCAAACCGCTCAAACATGTTAAAAATAAATTTATAATTTTTATGCACCTCTGTAAATATGTTTATTACACCTGCCAGCGAATATTAAGTAATTATATTCTTTTTTCCCATTTGCAACTATTTCATTTTAATTTTTGTATGGATAATTTCTATTACTTCTTTTGTACCCATAAAGTTATTGTCTTCTCTTTATTGTAAATACATAAACTGTTTTACTGAGTAGATGATAGATTTTTTTAGTTTGTTAAGTACTTGTATCTAGCTCTGTTGGTTATCTGTCTCGAGAAATATAATTACAATGGTTGCAAAAATAAATTAACATCTGTAAACAGTATGTTTCTTAGATAGGAGCCACCAAAACTGTAATCGTACCTCCCTTAATTCATTACACAAAAAATATTTATTGGATTTTTTTTTAAATGATAATAGAATATAATAAATTTTTACCTAACCTGAGAACCTCAGTTAATTTTATTTATTAAAAGACTTGATTTAGGATCTTCTAATGCCAATGGTATTTTAAGTCCTTGTATGCCTTTATATATTTTGAAGTCATGCGGGGATCAAATTCTTTGAAGCCTTTGCCGTGTTAGTTTATTAATAAGACAGGCTTGGTTTGTATTTGTTTTTATTTTAACCAAAACTTACAGCGCTATTTTTAGGTTTCAGATGTCTTCACCTTTCAATATTTTCTTGTTTTAGATCAAGCTCAAGTTAATAATCGAATTTACGTATTTAACCAATCCTAACCATATGAAATCGGTATTAACTACTGTTTTTAGGCGTGTTTATACACTTAATATCTCTGCCCCTGTACATAATACAGAAGAAAACTTAAGATAAAAAAATGTGTGTTTGGTAATACTAATTTTAATAACGGTGTTGGTAAATATACAGGGTATCTTAAAAACAGATTTTTTATTGTTAAGTTTTTAAATGGAACTTCGTCTATATTTTGCCAAATTTTGATTTTATTCCATTCTACATCAAAAATGTACAAGACACTATACGTCAATTATTGCCGGTTTTTAAGAAAATTAAATAACTAATACAGTAAATAAATTTGTCACTCTGACACTGAAAGAATTATTTTAAAATAAGTATAACAGAAAATAGTACAAAAAAACGTTCAGCAGTTTAATCCTTTACTATAGAATGTTATAATTGTTTTTATTCTTTGATCATTTTTAATTGTTACATGAGTAAATCAGGTAATACTATAATAATAGGTCATTACCTCACAACCAGCAATAATTGACATATAGTGTATTGTACATTTTTGATGTAGAATTGAATAAGCAGTCAAAATTTGGCAAAATATACAGGGTGTTTCATTAAAAAAAACGTACTTAACAATGAAAACTCTGTTTTCGGGACACCCTGTATATTTACCAATACTGTTAGTAAGATAAGCATTGAAAAACACACATTTTTTGTTTTAAGTTTTTTTCTGTATCATGTACAGAGGCAGAGATATTTAGTGTATAAATAGAGTTGGGACACCCTGTATGGTTTATGTCAAAGTTATCACTAATACATTCTGTTTTTTTTTTCTCAAACCTGCTTTCTACTCCACACTGGTTGGTTGACAAAATCATATGATGACATTTTTTTATAATTTGTTAATATTATTCCTGAATTTTGCAAGAAAGAAGCACCCGGTTTATATTAAATAAATTAAAGGTTAAAAAACAAACCGGGGGAGAACGTATAATAGCGGGTCTGTGTTCACACATAAAATGTAGAGTCATCCTTCTACATTGTAATTGTATCTCAATGACATTTAAACCGT
This sequence comes from Listronotus oregonensis, assembly GCA_019359885.1. Classification (NCBI taxonomy): domain Eukaryota; kingdom Metazoa; phylum Arthropoda; class Insecta; order Coleoptera; family Curculionidae; genus Listronotus; species Listronotus oregonensis. The sequence continues at coordinate 265,854 of JAHBCN010001694.1, read as the reverse complement.
TCTACATTTTGTAGTATTTTTTCGAATGCTTTTATGTCATCTTTACGACTGGCACTTATCACAAAAAAAACAAATATTTCTCCATTATGTTTTGAAAGCACACTCTGCCATCCTGTTTGATCATAGGCTCATTGTTTATTAAATAGGACTGGTATGAAGATAAACCATTTATTGTTACTGTTAAATGGCTTTGTTGATAGTAATAATCAAGATTTTTATTGCGAACTATCGGTCATAAGGGAGCATTCAAGTATTATGTAACGAATTTGGGGGGAGGGGAGGGTCTTGTAAAACGTTACGATGCGTTACAGAGGCGAGAGGGGGGTTTTGAACTGTGCGTTATGTGACATTGTTTTTAGGTAAAAATGATCACTTGGTGGTTATGTAACGTTTTGCAAGGTGGGAGGGGAGTACAAAAAACGTTACGGCGCGTTACATGGGGGAGGGGAGGTCAAAAATCTCCGAAAATTGCGTTACATAATACTTGAACGCTCCCTACGGTCAGTTGGGGTAAAAAAAATAAAACTTGCCAGTGAAATACGTAGTAAAGTGTTACTCCCCTTTAAGGCATGGTAAAAATGTAACGCTGAGTTACATCAAGTCTATCTTTAAATGCTGAATAAAAAGAACTAGTGCGATAAAGAATCTATTTAAAAATAACTTTGATAACGGAATTAAATATGTTCTTTGTAACAGTAATGTATGCTTGGGGGATATTTTCAATTAAAAATCAATGATAACCAGGGTTAATACCGTAAGATTTTCGAAAGTTTGCGTAAATTCGATTATAGTTTATTTAAATAAAATGGCAAATGTCCGAATTTTACATTCATTTAATTTGTAGTTTCGGATCAAAAATTCCAACAGTAAGGTGCCAGTTTGTTTGTAAATCATGACATTTGACGTCTAAACGATCTGAAAAAATTTCTGATAAAAAAACGAAGAAAAAAGTAAATTAAAAACAAAAACGGTATTTTTAAAATATATTCTTCATAAATTAAAACAATATTTTTTTTAGTTTAAATCATGTCATACAATTTAATTTTGTACAATTTATTTAACACCCTGTTACTAAAAAAAAGTAACATGAAAAATATATTTTGAAGTATTCAGGGTTACATATATCAAGTGTCCTAACCCTCTATTGATTTTAAAAGCTTACACCGAATTATGAACATCTATAACTTCACTTCAAAACATTGCGATCTTTATTCTCAGTGAGGTTTTACTACGATTCATTGCATATATATCTTCAACAATGGTCTTTCCTTTTTTTTGTTAAAATATTTGACCACTCTGTAGGAAGTTTAAGTCTTGGACATTTAAATTTTGTGTCAGAACGTAACTTGAATTATTTTGTTCTGGACAAGTACTAGGGCTGATATTTTTGTTTCAAAGTCCTAAAAATTTAGCTTTAAGGAAAGAATGTTGGTATTTTAACAGGTTTTATATTTTAGGGTTAGAATACTGAGTATTAGTAGTAATGAAAATTGTGATTTGTAAGTTATATAACACAAGCTTTTCATTACATGTGTGAATGTTTTAATTCTACAGCAGTGCCAGATATTTTAACAAACTAAATTACGGTATTTTAGTTTGATAGTTGAACATTACCTTGATTCGCCTCCATACCTTCGCGTGAAAGATATAAGTGTTACGCCTAATTGATATTTATATAATTTGGGTTATGACGCCAATATTGGATATAAGGAATCAATGTATTTTATAAACTGTATTTCTGTAGCAGCCAGGCGCGTGCTGGAGCGACTTTAGGGGCCGGAAAACTATTCATTATTAGGGGGCCCATAACACATTCCCGAACAATATTGATGAATAGGAAATCTTTTCAACAAATTTATTCAAGCCTATTACATTACATAACAAAGTTTAAACAATAGAAAATATAAAATAAAAAATAAATGGAGATTACCAAATAATAATAAAAAGAAGAAACTAAAAAATAATTAACAATAAGATAAATAACACCACTGAAAGTAACTTTTAAATGCTTTGCTTTTCTGACATAACCTATTAATAACTACATCTGCAGAAATATTTGTTCTTATATCAGTTTCGCAGGTCATCAGACACAAGACTTCCAAATTCTTTTATTGAAGGCACAACCTATGTATGTATGTATTTAGCCAAGTTGTAGGCTTAAGGCCCACCGGCAAACTCCAGGTATCCCGGTGGGCCAGCACGCACCTGGTGGCAACCTACATCTACAAAAAGTTATTTCTTGACTTCAAAGGATTTATCAACAATATTAATCAATAAAGTGTTAATCTTTTTAGTTTTATAGACATGTTTTTATAATCAGTAACGAATTAAAATACATAAAATGGTCTCGAGCACACACCACAAAACGGTTCCATAAATATTGAGTTGCCCTCCCTGTAAATTACTATATTCAGTTGTAAATATTTATTTAAAACACGCTAAGGTATGACTAGAAAAAGGTTTTTTTTTGTGTCAAGTAAACCAGAATTATCCCGCAGTTTTTTAAACCCTGTATAGATTTTAAAGGAACGTGTTAGCAAACTCGTTCCACTGTATCCATTTTTCAAAACAAAATTGTTAAAAAATGAAATGCTGTACTCTTTATAAGAGTTTAATTTGTAACATATTAGACAAATTAAAAAGTTGTAATATTATAATTATCATTATTATTTTTATTATTAATTTTTCATGATGTTTTGTAGAAAAGTTATTTTGGAAAAGATATGAATGTTGCAAATTCTACTTGTACATTATACTAAAAAAAAAGTGATACATAAAATAAAATGTATTTATTTTCAAACGCTTATGTAGCCAAAAGATGGTTAAACTGGAAGTAGTGGTACATTTTTTATAAGCAAGTATATATAATAAATATGTCACCAAACATATATTTGTTTTCATTGGCTCTTTACAATACACAGACCTGATATCCTATTCATAGGTCATTCTGTCGATTAAAACATATTTTTTTCATGTTTCTTTTTCGATAAAGAATTGAATAAGAAACTGTAGTATACTCGGAATTATAGCCATTTGTAATGATGTCATTTTTGTTTATCTTTGTTTAGTATATTCGAAACAGCGGTGACAACAAGCTTTTGTAAAAATTATTCATTTTTTTATTTTTGGTTATGTAAAGTAGCTGTCACTGTCAATCAAAAACATGGGTGTGTCAACTTGTTCTCGAAAGTTATTTCGATAAGTTCTAAATAATGCCGAGAAAAAGATATAATGGGTATAATGAAGAATCGCAGCTGATAATTTTTAATATCTTGGCTTTTTTCAACTCGAAAAGGAACAAGTCCGAAACGGAATGGCACCTCAAATTGCGAATGTAATACAGCGAGCCGCAGATGCAACAAAATTGAGCCCAATAACGATCGCAAATATAAAACAGAATGAAATAAAATCAGACCAGGAATATGCTTTCAGTATGTCTTCCTAACAAAAGACTGGAAAATCCAAAATTACAACATATTTAAAAAATATAATTTGCGACACAATTTATTCTATGTATGCCAGAAAAGAATATGTAACATTGGCAACAATAAGACAAAAATCCAGGAAGGAAATTGAATAATTTGAGTTTTCCATTGACTTGTTAAGAAGATGGATCCAAAGTATGGGATTTAAGTGAAAAAAATCAAATAATACATACAATAACATTATGTTCATAGAATAATCAATTTTGTTAAGAGTGTATATAAAATAGAAATTTAGGTCCGAAAGGTTTTACTCAAGTTTTAATTGACGAGACGTTTGTTTATTCATGATTAATCATAATTGGTTATTGTTATTAAGTTTGTTAGTAAATAAATACTACAAGATTATTTTTATTATTTGAGATTGAAAGTGTATAGACAAATGTAAAAATTAAAATATCGTGCTAAATCATCATTGGTTAATTTCTAAACATATAAAAAACATAACACACTATTAATTTCTTAACGCGATAGTAAATTTTCTAACCTTATATTAATTGATAAAAATATCTAAATATCTATTTACGCAATACGTTTTTTTCTCACCTGGATGATGTAATGACAAATGGGTATAATACCGACTTTAGACACTTTTTACTTACCTTAAATCAAAAACATTTATCAACTAAGGTAGTCTCAGACGTTTTTTTAATGTTGTAATGAGTTATTTTGGAACAATCGTAAAACGCAATCTTTATTTAAGTGATAGACAAGATTGAAATATTAATGATGATTGAATATGGATTAGGGGAATCAGTGACGGATGGGCCATAGGGCATCAAGCCGGACAAATGCCCGGTGCGCCGCCGCGATTTCGATACTGCAGCGCCGGTACGTTGAAGAGAAAAAATAACTTTTTTATATGATAATTACAAAAATTGTGTCTCATATGCTGTGTGATGATATTTTGAAGCCAACAGAGAGAGATAGCACTACCAAACAATATAAATTTTTTCATAAGTCTATTTCACGATGGAGAGCTTCCAATTGCGCATGAGTAAAATTCTAACATCCTGTTGGCTGGTCATCACAACGGTTATCGATCGTTAGTTGTTCACCAATCCAAAAAGAGCTCTTAAAGCATGCGCAAGATATGCTGACTCCATCTTGACATAGTCATATACGTTATTAAATGGGACGTCGAATATGCCTTTCTCTCTTGGCTTCAATTATATGTCAATGTAAGCAGTATATTGGTTTTTAAGTATATGCTGACATGCGAGAGCTGCGACGGCTAACCTTGAACTAACGTCGGCGCGCGGCGCCTTTGACAATGTTAACCGGTCAAACTGGAAAACGTCCACTAACTAACCAGTAGAACGTGTTTTATTTGATATTTTTTTAAATGCAATGATTTAGTAAAGCATTTAAAAAATAGAGTAATAATTTTTCACGCGATTTTGAGCTAGTAAAGTCTGCAGCAGACAATTTCGTGACAAAAATAAACTCAATAATTGAAGAAAAAGGTATTGGCGCAAATGTGCAAGAGGAGTTACCGGTCAAACGCCAAAAGAAAAGAAAAAAAGATCGGACGAATCAGGTTCCGATTCTGACAAGGAAAGCTGAGCATAATCGATAAATACAGAATTAAGCCTTATAACGATATCCTGGACACTGCGGTGACAAGTATTAGTGAAAGATTTAATGCATCCAACTATCGAATTTTTGCATATCTAGATCCTAAAAATTTTGACAAAATCAACGAAGAAACAATACCAATGAATGCTTTTAATCAGCTCTAACTGGCCAAATGTAAAGAGTGGCTTGAGTTCAATCGAAGCTAAATACAATGATGACCAAGAATCTCCGGATAATTCTGAAAGCGCAGACGAAAAGAAAGTCAATAATAATGATGAAGTCGATGAAGAACAAGACGATGAAACTCGTTTTTAAAAATGTACCAATTTTTGTCGCAGTTGCGTGATTTGTTGCCTTTTAGTATTAGAACGGTAGAGCCTAATATGAAGTGCCTATTCGATTATCGGTTTAGCATATAAATATCTCGCAATGCAGTCCATCACTCAAGTGGCCTTCAAAACTGAAATACATCAAAAATCATCTACGAACTACTTTACGTCAAGAATTTTTATCCAGCCTTATGTTCATGGCGATTGAAAAAGAAATCCTTGATAATATTAATGTTAAAGAGATAATCGACTGCGTTGCACAAAATTCTGAACTATTAAAAAAAATATTGCTATTTTAAATTTAATATTACGTATGTATCTTTTTGGACAAAAAATGGTGTTTTCAGTAATATAATTATACTTCATTAAAAAAAGTGAATTTAATTTATATGTGTGTATGTGGTGGGGGGGGGTAAAGAATAAACTCTTATACCGCCGCATCACCCCAAATGCCCGGTAATAATTTTAGCGCCCATCCGTCCCTGAGGGGAATGCAAAGTAAAGTTATTCATTTATTCTGAGAAAAATATCCCCGATTTACCACCCATATCTTAAGGTATTGTAAGCAAGATAAGGCAGCAGTTTCCAGAAAACCGACATGTAAAAAACCCTACAGCAGGGCCGTATCTTGGGATGGCCCCTCCATCACACACCGGGGTATTTGGGAGAATGAAATACCCCCTAACGAAAACGGGGATTCCGGGTTTTTTTTTCCGGAAATTTTACAAAATTAAAGTGCAAATTTGTAGCTGACCAGGAAATTTCCTAATCTTCTGTATCTGAAAGTGCGGAGGGTGATAAACATCACTGCACCTAGGCCTCAGTAGGCCCGTGGTGCTACCTCCTAAAGGGGACTCCTCACTCACTACGTTGCCCATCCTACTGATTTAAAGTAGGTGAGAACGTCGCCGAGAGGAATCTCCTTAATGTCGGCCAAAGAAAGCCAATGCTGGCCCAGCATGGATCTTCTCTTGGACAAGAGTGCAGGGCAGTCACAAAGGATGTGCTCCCCCATCTCGTCTTCCTGTTCACAACCTCTACACAGAGGTGTCTCATCTATACCCATTCTAAAGAGGTGTTTTCGTAGTTGACAATGTCCAGTAAGAACGCCCGTGATTAGACGAAGGCTCGCCCTAGGCTTTGCCAAGTAATGTTTAGCTGTATCTCTGTCAGGATAGTTCAATAACTCCCTGGAAAAGTTACAGTTTACTGTTTCATCCCATAGTGTTGTAAACTGCTGATGAGAGTGTTTTTTAATTAGGTTCCTCATCGTAGACCCTGTCAGACCTACGAAAAGTTCGGGTCCAAAAGGTTTTGTGCCGGCAGCCTTCCTGGCCAACGAGTCAGCGATGCGGTTGCCTTTGGAGTGCGCGTGTCCTTTGGTCCAGCAGAGAGAGACCACATTCATGCTGGAAGCGTCCACAAGTGCACGGTGACATTCTAGTACCAAACCCGAGGTGTAGCGTGGTCTCCTTAGGGCTAGTAGTGTCTGTCTGCAATCCGTGTTTCTACTGCTTATCTCTTTTACAGCTATGGTTATGCCTGTGAGCTCAGTTTGGAGCACGCTGGCCAATTCACCTATAGCCCATTTGATGTTTAAGTTGAGGGATCTAGAATAAATTCCACATCCCGTACCTTCTTTTGTTTTCGAACCGTCTGTGTAGATATTAATTATACCTGCCACATTTGTGTTCGATTCTCCTTTGACGTCAATTTTGTAGGGTTTGTTAACAACAAAACATGGCGCAATAGAGTCCACTTCGCCTGCAGCAGTGGAAGCATCCTATCCCTCACTCCACAAACGACCCCTCAATGCGCCAACTCCACGTCGGGCATATATCAACAGTGCGGAGGCGCAACATAACCGTCAAACAACCTCCTTGACAAATATGTCAAGGGTGTGAGGTTTAGGATTACCTCCATGGCCCTAGTTGGTGTTGTTTTCATCGCTCCGGTGGTGTTGAGACAAGCCATTCTCTGTATATGGTCTAGCTTTCGGATAACTGTCGTCTGCTGGGCGTTCTGCCTCCAGACAACAGCACCGTAGGTTAGCATAGGTCTTATGATGGCCGTATAGATCCACAGGGTGACTCTAGGTGACAGTCCCCAGGATCTGCCTTTGGTCCGGCGACATTGCTCATAAGAAATGTATGCTTTCTTGATTCTTTTCTCCAAGTGGGAGTTCCATGTTAGCTTACTATCAAAGGTTACCCCAAGATATTTCACCTATGTAGCAAAGCTTAGTTGTGTGTTTAGGAGTCTAGCAGCGTTCAAGTTCACCCTCCTCCTTTTCCTTGTGAAGAGAACCATCTCTGTCTTTTTTGGGTCGATGGATAGCGCGTGATCAGCACACCATCTTTCTATTATCCTGAGGGCAGTCTGCATTCTTTCGCAGAGTGAGCTCTCGAATTTCCCTGTGGACAGTATGCAAGTCATCTGCGTATGCTATGGTGTAGAGATTTTCCTTGTTGAGGCGGTCGATAAGGCTGTCTAGGACCATGTTCCACAGTAGTGGCGAAAGAACCCCTCCCTGTGGGGACCCTCTCGTGACCTTGCCTCGGATCTTAACATCATCTGCACTAATTTGTATCTCTCTTTTAGAGAGCATATTAAAAATCCATCCCCTAACTGTTTCAGGGGTGTTCCTGGCAGAAAGCTAATGTAGTATTTTTGGAAAGGTCGTTTTGTCAAACGCGCCTTCTATATCTATGAATACGCCGAAGGTGGACTCTTTGTTGCCCAGAAATCTTTCTACGCGACCCGCCACTAGGTGAAGCGCCGTATCAGTTGATCAGCCTGTGGTGTATGCATGTTGATTTGGGTGGAGTGGTCTGTCTTGGAGCACTACATCCCTGATGAACCTTTCGCATAGTCGCTCCAGCGCTTTCAGAGAGAACGAGGAGAGGCTAATAATTGTTCGGTGGGATTTGGGGGTGGAGTAGTCCATCATCCCGGGTTTCGGTAAAAAGACAACTCTAACCTCTCTCCATGCCTTCGGAATGTATCTCAAGGCTAAGGATCCCAACCAGGTGTGGCATCATTGTGTCCAGTCCCCAATGTAGCAGGGCTGGACATATGCCGCCAGGGCCTGGTGATTTGAAGGAGGAGAAGCCGGAAATTGCCCACCCTGTTTTGTCCTCATTGACTATCTGTCTGGCAACCTGCCAGTCCTCGTCGGAGGGTTTGTGGTCTTCCTCGGGCAGGCGCTTTTTCGTTAAAAAAGGGGGGGCCTAAAGCCCCCCCTTCCCTTTTTTGGGGGTTTTGACCTCATGTTTAACCCCTTTTCCGAAAGTTCCTTGTGGCCCGGGGGCCGTGCCTTGATTTGGGCCCGAATCTTTTAAAATTTCCAGTTTGTTGAGATTTTAATCCTGCCATTTCCTTCGTTGGTTTCTATTAAATTACCCGAGGTTTACAAATTAGGGGTTTTCGGTTTAAAATACTGAGGAAACCATTTAAAACCCCTTGGGTTTTTCCCCGCTGTATTGATGGGGGGTTTATCAGTAATCCTGTCCTTTTTGGTTTCGTGCTTAAATTTTTCTTCGGGGAAATTCCATGGGGGTAGCATGAAATTTTTTTCCCCCAAGGGTTAATAATGTAGAGAGTAAGGGTGTTTTCCCCTTTAATTAGGGACAACCCCCCGGGTATATTGGGAAAAAAAGTTTCCTATGTCTTAAATTTTTTTGGTTTTTTCCATTCCTAGGGCTTTTCCCCTTCCCCCAAAGTGTTTAACTGGGGTTAATTAATTTTTTTAAGCTTTTTACTTCCCCAAACAAACTTATTTTTTATTTAAAAATGAAATCTTTAAAAAACCTTTTGGGGGCCAACCCAAAAAAGGCTGTACCTAAAATTCTCCTCCTATTTGGGCCCCTTTCCCGAATTTCCGGACCAATACCTTTTAAGACGCTGGTTTTTTTGTTTTAGTGGTTTTTCATATTTTCCCCCCCTTTTGGGGGGAAACCCAGGGGGGAAAATCTGGGCATCCAAATTAGGGGTGGTGGATTTCATTAAGGGTTTTTTTTCCTTTTTCATTTAAGAGTTATTTTGGTATTTTTTTTTAAGGCCTTAGAAAGAGCTAAAAAATAGGTAGACCCCCCCCAAAAGGCATTAAAAAAGGGGGGGGGTTAGTTACTAATCATGGAAAACCCCCCCTTTCAGCACCCCGGTTTGTTTTACCAGAAAACCCACCCTGGAGTTTTTCCCCCCTTGGGGTGGAAAATTTTGGGAATTAATGATTACTTGGGTTTTTTTTGGAACGGGTCCCTTAGCCCAAAAAATTTAAAAACTAACCCAAAAAAATCTAAAAAAAATTTCCAAAATTTATATCCCAAAAAATTTTTTTAAAAATTCCCCGGGGGGGCCACTTTTTTGGGGGGGATTTTTTTAAAAAAAAAAAATAAAAAGGGATAGTAAATCCAAGAATTTTTTTTATATTTTTTTCCGAAAAATTTTGGTTATTCCTTAAAAGAATTTTTAACCCAAAAAAAAACCTTTTAAACTTTTTAAAAAAAAAAATAAATTTTATAAAATATTTTTAAAAAAATTATTTTTAAAAAAAAAAAAGAAGGGTTAGCAAAACCCAAACAAACGGGGGTTTTAAAAATTTTTCTTTTTTTTCATAAAAAAAAAAGTTTTAACAAATTTCCAAAAACTAATTTTGGGAAAATTTGTATTTTTTAAACAAAAAATTTTTTTTGTTTTTAAAAAGTTTAGCCAAAAAATTAACTTTGGAAAATAAAGTTACCTTTTTTTTTGTGGGGGGGGGGGAATTTTTGACGGGGAATTTTTTTTTTAAAAACCCCCAAAAACCTTTTCAAAAAAAAAAAAGGCCTTTAAATAAAATTCCGGTTTTTTGTAATTTGGGTTTTTTTTTAATTGGAAAATTTTTTTAAAAAAAAAAGCCCCCAAAAACCAAAATTCTTTGGGTGGTTTTTTTTTTATTTAGCCCCTTTTCTTTTTGGTTTTAAAGAAAAATTTGGGGTTTAAAATTTTTGGATAAAATACTTAAAAATTTTTTTTTTTTTTTTTTTTTTGGGGGAAAAAAGTTATTTGCGAAAAACCGTCTGAAAACGTGTTTTTTTTTTTTGTTGAAAAATTGACATATTCAATTGCGAATAACTCAAAAGTAAGCCTTTAAAAAAACTTTATAAAACAAAAGGTTAGAATTAGTCAATCTATCCACTTCCGTACTTATTTTTGATTAAAAAAATTCACCCCCGAGAAGGGGTGGCAATTTTTGAGGGGTAAACATTTTTATAGAGGATATTAGCTATTAAGTTCAATAGTTTATTTTAAATTTTATACACAGTCGCTGGGTTCCGCGGTAATAATCTAAGGTGACTCCGCTATAGTAAGAATTACGAAACCACACAAATTTAACCTCCTTTTAAAAACTTTTCAAAAGTATATAATAGTCCATATTTATTTCTTTGATTAATAATTTTGACATTTTTTGCGAAAATAATCATTTTCCATATAGAAGAAAGGTATGCTATGGGCAATCGCAGATAGCCATGAGTAAGTTTACTTTTTTATTTCTGTAAAAAATTGTTCAACCTGAAACAAAACAATAGATATGAAAATTATACAAAAGACGATATGTATGTTTGTTTTATCAAAGCTAATGAAGACGCAAAGCAGCCTCTTAGCTGTATCTTAATAGGTAAGTTTTAATAGTATTTTATATACTTAGGTTAAGAAGTAGCCTTCTCAACAGAGGCATATTATAGGATTTTTTTTTAAATAACACTATGTTAATATATCTCATTTAAATAAATTTGATATTGGTAATAGCCCCTTCAAATGAAATGAGCTTAAACTACTTTATTAATTTTACTCAATGAAAGGTTTAGTAAAAAAGTTTCTTTAGATTTTACATGTGTCCTAAATTACAGCTCTAGATTATGTATAGATGCTTCGTCCATGCTTTACGTAAAACTGTAGAACAAGAGGCTTACAAATCGTTATTTATTTCTGTTCAAACAACAAATTAAAATAAAACAACGAATTGAGTTACACAAATTTTTATTTAAAAATTAAATTTATAATAATTTAAGTAATATAAGCCTATATTACAAAGCTCATTATTTTCCTAAACTTTAAAATAAAAAACAAAAGATACATTTCGACCCTCAGTTCTAACTTCTAACCAAGCATTTTGAAATAATTTTTAAAAAAAAAAAAAAGTAGGCCAGCATATATTTTGAAAATAAGGTTTTAAGAAAATTGGATTTTTCGGGACTATAATATTATAACTACAATTTCACATTTGTCTCTACCACATCAAAATAACCAGAAGTAAAAGAAATATAATCACAAATACAGCTATTTTATATATTTTAAAAAGTGTAAATATTTTATAAGACAAATTTCATTACAAGCCTTTTTCTAATGATTAACACCAGAATACCATTGTGTACATTTGCATAGGCAAAACTGTGAAGTTTTTTTAAAGCTAAAACATGTTTTATTATTCTTTACAAACTAACCCTGAAATTCACATTCTATGATTCTGATGTGTTATGACATGACTTTCATTCAGTCTTTTTCAGATAGCTACCGAATAAGTATATAATCTCAGTTATTCTTGATGAATTTGACAATTTTATTTGTTGGAAAGACTATTTAAGTTTTAAGAAAATGCTATTTTTTTTACCCTTTTCTCTTTATACATAAATTAACACAGTAAAACTATTTATGAAAATCATTTTTCTCTTCATCTTATTAATTGCATAATATGACATCATGATTGTCACTATAGCATTACTTAATTCATAAAACTTATTCAGTTAAAAAGTTAGTTTTAATTTACCATATCTGAAAGTATGAAGCAAATCTTAGAATGTTTCTCATTGTTGCATAGGGTCGACATTGAAAAAAAAAATATTAATGGATTTAGAGGGTCCAGGAATTGCCCACATTTAGGAAAATTGAAAAAGATCTTATCGAATTCCCATTACTTAATATGCCAACCCTATGGACAGGTCGGTCTGTAAACATTTAAAATCTTGGTGTTGGATTTAAATACACTTAGCATAGTCCCTATTGTAATTATTATATTTAAGTTATATAAAAAAACGCTTAAATTTAAAATTTAGTGATTTTAATACTCTAAAATTTACAAATATATCTGATAACAGAACACTACATAAAATATAAATATGCACCTTGAAATTATATTACAGATATAATCACAATGCCTTTCTTAAGCATTTATTTTAATATATATAACATACACAGATAGCTGATATTTTTCTAATAGATATAATTGAAATTGCCTGTTTTTTTCATAATTGTAGTTCTTGATTTATCATGGATCTATGTTACACAACAAAAATGAAAATATTTATTCCTTTGGTCTTACCCACACATAATGAATAAATGGGAGTTCAGATTTATTTTCCTTAAATTAGATCTACTTTCCTTATCATGTAATTATTAAGATATTAACACAAATCTATTAGTTTCAAATAGGATTCTGTCTAGAGAGACGGATATGGTTCCTAAAAGAGTATGGAGTTTTAACAGAAAAAACAATATATATATATATATATATATATATATATATATATATATATATATATATATATATATATATATATATATTTTTATATATATATATTTTGGATAATTTTGAATGAAAAGTTGTTTTTTTAAAAAGAAAAAAAAAAAAGAACCACAAAGCTTTTGTTTAGACTGCGGCCACCTTTGCTTTTTATAATGTGCCGCTTCCCACACGTGTCTGTAATAATAGACCATATAAAAAGCAAAGGCGGCCGACATTAAAAATTTAAACCTTTTTAGGTACTTTTTAGGTTTTTTTTCTTTTCAAAGGCACCGAATTTTCATTTTAAAAATGATCCAACTATATGTATACTCATTATGCGTACATATATGTTCCTATGTCCACCTCAATACCAAATCATTTATTAAAAGACATAAAGTCTTTTAAGATAAAGTTAATTGATTTTAAAGGTATTTTAAAGAAACCAAATAATAGAACTAAAACCCTAGTTTAAAAAGTTTTCAACCCTGGCTAATGTTAAGATTAGGATCCATAGGATTTTCCACTTGGAACAGCTATGATAAATATTCTCTTTTAAAGAACAGAATGTTTTGATTAACATCTTATTGGATAAGCTTTCTACCAAATAAGTTAATGAGAGCATTAGATCTCGCTCTTTTAGGGAAAATCTCTCCAGTTCTACTATCAATGAGGAATGTTGGATTAATAACAAAGAATATACCAGATTTAACTGGTACTTTTTATGAAGAGGAAAAAGTATTAATTTATGAATAAGGCAAATTTTTAATAGATGTTTTGCATAATCTACATACAATTATAGGAGTCCTAGTTATTCCACATATATTGACATCGCCTATAGGGCATATTTACACAACTTACACTTCCTTGGAAATCTAATAGTTCTATGTTTTAAGTAATGACGTCTCATACTACACACCCATACCCCTTCTGATAGCTACTGGGTTCCCTCACTCTTAGATTGTCAAATGAATTTATTTTATAGTGTATGTCCACAAGATATACCAAGTGTCAATTCAAACGATTGTATTACAGGTATTATGAGAAATAAGAAGATATACTTCTGTTCTATCATACCCCATAAAGAGGGACAGGGGATAAAGAAAAATATAATAACATGATTGTGCAAACTAGATCAGTACTATTAGTTGGCCTGAATAATATATAATTATTATACAAATAAGTAATTACTCCATTTTTGATCTTATACAAATATATAATACAAATAAAATTAATAAAAAATATCCAGACTAAGGAAAATTTCTAGACAATTCTCAATGTACCTATCAGAAAAACTCACGATGAAATAATTTCTAGTTCTTTTTTCCATAAATTAAAAAGTTTTATATAGCTTAACTTTTTAAATAGTATCATTGATAGTTTTTTTGGAATTGTATAATATTAATAATAACCAATACGGGGCTCGACGAAGTGCGAGTTGCTCCGATATCTGACTAATTTTGAGAAGTTTTAATCCACACAAGTGGCACCACGCAATACTACTAGTTGAATCTGTAAAAAAATATATATTTCTTAAAAAATATCTTTTATATATTTCTGGGTGTTAGGTATGAAATATAATATTGTTAAAAGTGTTGTCAAATGTTAAAAATAAATAACTATTACAAATGTAATAAAATTTCTGAAGTCAACAAATAACAAAATATTTAAACCAGCAAAAAAAATCACTGGTTTCTTTATATATGTGTTTGCCATATTGTCTGATATGAAGCACAATAAGCCAATAGGCTGCAGTGCCAATATGGGCATGTGATCAACCCTGCTTAAACCAACCATGGGCTTGTGAATTATTTAGAGACCAGAGTCTTTTAAATTACCACTGGTAAATAGGGATGACAAAAGACAATTTAATGCTTCGTCCAGGTCAAAGATCAAAAAACTGTTAAAAACCAATAGTCAAAATTTCATGTTGCCATATCGTAATTTCCTACTGATAACAATAAGAATATTGTGAATTTAGTTGAACATCTCTTGATACTTGTTCAAGGCTCCTCTCAGCTAATTTTTGGCGGAGTCTATATACCGCCAGGTGGTATTGGTGAATTATATCTTCATCATAAGGCTGAATGGAGCAATGATGAACATGGACTTCGAATTGGGTTCCCCCGGGAAATCAAGCTGAATTACTTGCCCCCGAACTTTTCATTTTAAATCTTAACCAACTTATTACAATACCAAAGTCGTAATGTATACCTAGATCTAGTTTTCATATATAAGGAAATTGAATTTGGTTTAAAGAAACCAAAACGGGGGTTAAAAAAAAATACAAATTCCATATCTTGATTACAGAAATTCAGATTTTACATCTCTTAATAATTATCTTGCAAGTGTTCAGTGGGAAAAAATGTTTTTAAAAAACTATCAATGAGTCTACCGGTTTTTTTTAAAATATTGAATGGTGCTGTGGAGATTTTTTGCCTCTGGGAAAGGTTTTTTTAGAAGTTCCAATTTTTTCCCAAATTTTTTCTCTGCAGAACTGAGAAGTTGCATTGAAAGAAAAGGCTTAAAGAGTACTGTCAATTGGGTCTCAGACTCACTATGCACGGTTCTTTCTTTGATCTAAATGTAAAACTTTAATAAGAGGGGTTAATTTTATAGAAAGATGAGGGGTATTTTGAGCATCCTGGGCATTTTTGGTCATTTGTGAATTCTCAAGGGGGTCACATGAACTGCCCAACTGCATGTACTATAACAAAGGCCAGAAACTTCGAGTCTTTACGTTCTTTAATGGTTAAGTTAATGGATTATCCTAAATGTCAATGTTTTATAAGCTTTTTAAACAAAAACAAAAATATGAGGGAGGTTATAACTTAGGGATCAAGAGCTAGGTGCTGTGAATTCAGTTGGGACTTGGGGATTTATTTCGACTCTGAAATCCCTTTTAGGAACATTTGAGGACATAAAAGTAAAGCTTATCGAATGTTCTTCATTTTCAGAGTTGGTGGTGATCTGTCTGTGAGCTCCCCTTGCTGTATGTTTTCTTTTGGAGATCCCTTTTGGGAAATGTTCTTGTTTGGGTCACCATTTTACAACATCTAAAGGACCAACTTGAGATAGTTCAACGAAGTTTAAAAATACTGGCCTTAAACCATGGAAGATAAATTGAAGATGTCCAACTGTACCTTAATCTTCCATCACTTGAGGACGAAGAGGATTTTCCGACTTTACTTCATTTATAAATTAATTAACGGTCATATTGACTTCCCCAACTTCTTAGTCAAATCTCTCTTGAGGTACCCACCGAACTCTTGAAAGAATGAAGTTTTCTTATCCTGTCCATAGAACTAATTATGGGAGTCATTCTCCTTTTAACCGGGTGGCCTGCCTACTGAAGGGTCACCCGAGATTGATCCCTTAGAGGCTCATTTGTTAGATACCGTAACAGTATTTCCAGGTGGTGATGTTACTCTGCTGGGACATATACTTAGTTAATTTATTATGTCTAAAATAGTTATAGCTGTTATCTTATTTTGAGAATGTAAATTTATAAATGGGGCATTCCATATATTATTTAAAAATAAAAATAAAATAAAATAAAGAATAATGTTAAGTGTTCATTATTTTGAAATAATTTACATTTGGCAACATGTCTGGTTTTAACAACCAAATCTATAAATAGAAATTCTTATTATGATATATACACCAGTTAGATAACTGAAATCACTTAGAATATATCTGAATGTAGGTTAAAAATAAACTAAGCTAAACAACAAACACTTTATAAATAAATTTTAGCCCTTATTGTTTACTAAATTATATTGCTGATCAATATTAATTTTAAAATAATTTTTCATGGGTAATAATTAACAACAGTAATATGTACCTGTGTTTGCAGACATAGACATAATATTGCTAATAAAAAATTTACTACTGGCAACACTGCTTGCGTACGCTGTCCGAACTCATTGTCGGTTTTACATCTATAGGTTCTACATTCTGTGGGCGGATGGTGTCCCCTTCTGGGGGATCCCTGATCTGTTTTTGGGATACAATTCGGTAAATTTCTGGAATAAAATAAAAACAAAATTAGTCAAAGGTTACTAGATACATTTATCATGTTGCTAATATGACCTTCCTTCAAATCATTTTAAACAGGTGGTAAGACTTATATTGACTTACAGTACTTTTTAATCGTTCTAAAAGATATGTTTAATTGTTAGTTTTTTAAATTATATGATTAACGTTCCTAGATAATAATTTTATTTTTGTTGCAGTAGTGTATTCTTTTGATTTTTTTTTAATGCAAGTTATTTACTAGCCTGGTGCACAGGATTTTATCTTAATCCTGTGTATTATTTTCTTACACTAGGAAAAATTATTTCGTCAATTTTTGTTTGCAGTCAACACTGAGTCTGCAAACAGTCGGTAATTTATTATCCTATTGTTTAGAACTATTTACTATACAAGGTGAAAACAAAAGCAGAACCAATTATTTTTTTAAAATGAAAACATATTGCTTTAAAATTTTAATATAATTTGGCATTTAGGGGGGGAAACCGGATTCTCACGCGGGAAAGAGGGAGGTTTCAGCAAATATCACGTATATTTTTTTTCCACAAAAAACATTGTGAAATTGCAAGCATTAGCTTACACCATTATATTTTCTCACTGTGATTTCAGCATACATTCTTAGTAGTTTTAAATATTAGTCTTAAATTATTTAGGCATTTTTTTAAATAAATCCAGTGTAACCAAGCACAGAATAACGTATTTACACAAAAAATACGCATTTTATAAAATCTCATGTACATATTAGGAGGAAGGGACGGAGTCGATCGAAATCTCATGACATCTCACTAAGGGAGAAGGGGGGGAGTCCAAAAACCGCCTCAGGTAATTAGTGGACACCCCTTTGGGTCATCAGCTGCCATTTTAGATATAAGTGGCATAAATTTTGATATTTAAAATTAGGGTCCGACCGAAACTGGTTTTCCGGCCGAAACCGAAACTCACGTGGTCAAGTATAAAATTCTTTAAAATACTGAAATATGGTGCCTTTTATCCATTATTCTGCTATAATTTGGACAAGAAATGGAAACACAGAATATTCATTTTGTTGTAATCATTTATTTTACTTTTATCTTTTATGTACCTCTTATATAAAAATAATAATTACTAAAATTTTTACAGAGTATACAACGGCCACTTGCGCAAGAAACGAAGTAGGGGAGCGGGACACAACTTCGAAATCAGTTACTTTTGGTTGACACTATTTAAAAAGAACATCCAAATGTTTTAGGATTTAAATTTTACAAGCCCAATCCTGATATAAAGTCTGTATCTATATCTATCTTTGTTGGTCTTTGAGAAAATGGTGATAGAAAATTTTCAAATGTTGCCATATTATGCACTTATGTGGGAAAACAAATGATATAAAACTTTATTATGTTTAATTTACCTCTTTTTCAAAACTCTATTTAAAAGCTTTATGTTTTGATTCGATAAAATATAAGGCCTGGTAGTAATTTTGTTGTCACTAGGTATATGTATAAACCAAAAAGATTTATCACCCTTGCTTGATCCTGGAGCAATACCCTTCCAACTCAAAATCATAATCTTTTATTGTCATAAAATATTTAAAACTGAACATGACAATACTATTTACTTAAAAAAAATTAACTATATAGACAAGAAGAATTGATTCATGATAAAAATAAGTTATTGTTTTACTAATGACTTACCTTAAAATATACTTACAATGAATAAAATTCTCCATCAATCAGACACTTTTAAATTACTTCTATACCAATTTAAACTTTTAAGTACCCTTTAGATTTTTTTTATTATGAGAAATAAAAAGGTGCAATGAAAAACCAACAAACAAGATCATGTTTACTTCTTGTGCTCATAATACTGCCTTAGCAAGACTTAAACAAAAGCCAATTATTTACCTGTAAGTATATTTTGGAAAGCCAGGTCAACATTCGTAGAGTCGAGAGCCGACGTTTCGATGAAACTCAGACCATTTCTCTCAGCAAAAGCTTTGGCTTCTTCAGTGAGCACGGCACGTAAATGTCTCAAGTCAGATTTGTTACCAACCAACATGATCACAATATTTTGATCTGCATGGTCTCTCAATTCACGGAGCCATCTACAAAAGAAACATTATAAAAAGGTGGACGAAAATAACAATATTTTGTTCTTAATTTAAAAATTATAACATAGACTGTAAACAAATTATATATATTATTAAAAATTAGCATATAACATAATGACAACCATTAAAAAAACAATAGTGAGAAATGCTGATACCATTTAAATAAACAGAAATGATCTGGTTTTTCCAGAAACACCAAATTTCTAGGTTTGGCTCTAATTGACATGTTATTCTTGATAAGTCATACAGATTATATTGTATTTAGGTTTAATAAAGTTTCCTATAGCCTGCAGGTTTTAGATAAATACATTAGCCTTTTAACTGGAAAAATGCTTTATTATTTTAACTTCAATATTAAGACACGAAATTGTTTACTATTGTGATTATTATTAATTTTGACCTGTCCGGTATAAAAGCTTAGGAAAATCTTTTTAAAATTAATATAAACAACATTAATTTTTTATTTATTATGAAATTCATCAATACAATGATACCATATAAGGCAGTCTAACAAACTGTCAACAACAGCTGATTTCAGTTTACTTTTATTCTCTTGGAGGACAGGTTTACATTTGGTTTTTATAAGTGAACGTACATTTTTAAGGATTTTAATGAAGTTAATAATTATAATGCCCTCATTTTGTTGTGTAATTAACTGTGCTAATAGAGGAGACAGGGATATAGTGGGTTTTTACAGGATTCCTTCTATTTTCAATAAGAATGATACTTTAAGGAATCTATCAACAGTCTGTTTAATATTATTTTAATACTTTGTAACAGGGGTAGTAACAACAAACTCAAGGACTAGAATTAACTCAACGCCAGTTTGTAGGCAGGGTGTTTGGTATAGTGATCTGTTTGTTTTTGTTTTGGAAAAACGTAAACAAATTGCCAGATCTCAAACACCAAAATCAGGAAATTACCTTAAAAATGTAATAAAATTATTCAAAAATATTTGTTTTTGTGTTAATATAGGCAACATCGATTTAAATATAAACATTTATTAATATGACAGTTCCAAGCACCGGAAACAAGGTTGTTTTGGAAAAGCTGCTGCATTCGTTAATAAAAATGATAGTAAATCGGCACTTCGATGTCATTTTATCTCTTTCTAGTAGGTTGTATTATTCAATAACACGTTTTGTAAATTGACTTGATCAACAGCAATCGAATTGAGCATCTAAAGTAAATGTCATCTGCGGTTTGCCACTTCAGATAATAAACAAAAATAGTTTTCCGGCTTTAAAAATAATTTTTA